>PVKU01003582.1:0-174225 GCA_004027475.1 Anoura caudifer
TGTTAAAGGGACTTATCTAAGAAAAAGAAGATAAAAAATATGAACAGTAAAAAGACAGCAAACTCACAGGTATTAACAACCACACCTAAAACAAAAGCCAACTAAGCAAACCACTACAACAGGAGCAGAAACACAGAAATGGAGATCACATGGAGGGTTAGCAATAGGGGAGTGGGAAGAGGAGAGAGGGGGACAAGGTTCAGAGAATAAGTAGCATAGACGGTGGGTAGAAAATAGACAGGGGGAGGACAAGAATAGTGTGGGAAATGTAGAAGCTAAAGAACTTATGACACATGGGCATGAACTAAAAGGGGGGAATGTGGGTGGGAGGGAGTGTGCAGGGTGGAGGGTAATGAAGGGGGGGAAATGGGACAACTGTAATAGCATAATCAATAAAATATAATTTTAAAAAAAAACTAAAAAAACAAACTCCCTGTGCTAGATCCTACAGAAGCTACTTAAACTTTGAAAGGTGATTAAGTTAGCACTTCACAATTCAAGCAGAGCTGGAGAGCAGATACACACTCACACACTCACACACACTCACACACATGCCCAGGTATATGCATGCACACATAATTGCACCCTTATTACACATGTGCAACATATACAGTTTCTCACATACATGCTCACCCACAAATACGTACATTCTCACACCTGCTCACATGCTCACACAAATTCACATATCACTCACACAAGCACCCACTTGCACATACACATGCTTACATAGTCACACTTATACATGCTCACATGTACACACACTTGTGCACACATACCCTAATACTCTCTGTCTCTCTCACACATACACACATATGCACACACAAGAGGAGAATGAAGCCAGGGAGGTTTCAAAAAAAAAAAAAAAAGGTCCTTAAAGATAACCATTAAACCACATGTCCTCAGGAGAGGAATTCCACATGGCTTTCAGACACAAGTGGTTGAACTGCGTTTTTGACGGAAGCAAAAGTGTCAAAAATTTTATTAACATTCAGTGTTAAAAGCTTTATCCCCGAGGAACACCAGGATATAGGAGTGCTGCTTCTTAAAGAAGTTGCCCTTCAGGGTTTGGTCCTTGGTTTAGAAGTTGTGGAGCTTTGGCATTTTCATGTGAAGTGCTCTAAGCATCCCTGAGTTGGTCCAGGGATGGGCATGATGTGTCATTGTCTTCTTCCTTCAGGGGAGAAGAGACAGTATTACACCTCCAGGCTCTCAATGCATTAATCCCACACAACGGGCTCCCTAATGTCTTCTGTGGGTTAGAATTTGCTCTAAATTAGCCTGGAGGTTCCCTCAGAGGAAAATTTGAAGGAGGGTAACATTGAAATATTTCTTGAGATGGATCTTACATGCAGGGTGTGTGTGTGTGTGTGTGTGTGTGTGTGTGTGTGTGTGTGTGTGTGTGTAAGAGGGACAGAGGGGGACAGGGAGGAGGAGAGAGAGAGAGAACATACCTTCCCTAAAATCTAACATCTTGGGTCATTGTCAAGCGGACAGTTCAGTGGCATCGAACACACCCACCTTGCTGTGCAACCACCACTACATCTTTCCAAACCGAAATCTCTACTCATTAAGCAAACCCCATCCTCCCACCTTCTCAGCCCCTGGACACCAGCACTCTCCTTTCTGTTTCTAGGAGTTTGGCTCCTCTAGATCTCTCACGCAAGTGGAATCACACAGCAGTTGTCCTTTTGGCTTATTTTTAAATGCGGTTTTGATACAGAGGATACCAGCTTTACTGTGAGGAAGGAGACAATGGGTACAGCTGTTACTTCTAAGTCATGAATCTTCAACCTGGAGCCCTTAGCTGAATCCCTGGATCTGAACCTTCTATAGGAGACAAGTCCCCTAATTACAAGGTTTTCATAAGAGAATTGAAATTCAAAAGTTGCTGATCACTGTTCTGGGTCTTCTCTGCTTTGAGAGCACCCTCTTGGTCTCAAACCAAGATGAGCTGCCTCTGGTCAGCAACGTCCACCACCCTGGTTGTATTTATTGTACGGCTCTGGATTTTGCCAATGAATCAATTTTAACACCTAACAGAGTTATCACTCAGTCTGCCCGCCCCTAGGCCCAGGTTTACCTGGCCACTTAAGAACTTCGAGCTGACCCTCCTTATTTGAAAACTAACAAAAATGCAAATCAAGACCACAGTTAGATACCACTTCACATGCATTAGGATGGCTATGACAAAAATAAAAAGAAAACAAGTGTTGGTGAAGATGTTGAGAAATGGGAACCTTTGTGCACAGCTAGTGGGAATGTAAAATGATGCATCCTGTATGGGTACCAGTAGGTGGTTCATGAAAAATTAAAAATAGAATTACCACCCTGGCCGGTGTGGCTCAGTCATTTGGAGCTTTGTTCCTAGACCAGTGGGTTGTGGGTTCTATCCCCTGTTGGTCATTTACAAGAAGGCAACCAATTGATGTTTTTTACATCAATGTTTCTCTCTCTCTCTCTCCCCTCCCCCCACACGGCCCCCTTCCTGTCTCTTTAAAAAGAGCAACAACAAAAATAATGTTCTCAAGTGAGAATAAAAACAAAATAGAATTACCAAATGACCCAGCAATTCCCCATCCGGGTTCACACCCAAAGGCACTGAAAGCAGGAACTTGAACAGATACTTTTACCCCCATGCTCACAGCAAGTCTTCACAACAGCAAAAAGCAAAACCACCCACGTGTCCACTGGTGGATTCGTGGTACAAAACATGGTATCTCTGTGCACTAGAATATTCTCTAGCCTCACAAAGGGAAGGAGTTCCGACATACACTACAACATGGTGAACCCTGAAGATGTTATGCCAAGTGAAATAAGCCCTTCACAAGAGGACACATACCATACGATTCCACTTCAGTGACGTGCTTAGCGTAGTCACAGGTACAGAGACAGAAAGGAAAATGGTGGTTACCAGGGCTTGGGGGAGGGGCGTGGGGAGTCGTGAGTGTTTAATGACCCGGAGTTGTGGTTTGGGAGGATGAGACAGTTCCCCCATGGACAGCGGGGAGGGATGCAGAGCGATGCAAGTGTACATAATGCCACTAGAGTGTTCCCTTAAACAATGGTTAAAATGCTAAATGGTATGTTATGCATATTTTACCACAATAAAGTTTTACAAAAGGTCTAATGTTATCTGACCATTATTCCTGGCTTCCTGCAGAAAACTTAGAAGCCTTTTGCAGAATCTATCCCCAAATACCACAGTTGAGAAAGAGGCAAAACACATGAGTAGCAAAAATGGTTTTCAAAAGCTGGACCTGCCTTAGTTGTCTGCATTTTTCAATAAAAATCCATTTGAGCATCTTATCCACTCCCATACTCCTGTCCTGCCTCCAGAAGAGTCAAGCAAGAAAAAAAGTAAAATTGGCGCCAGAGGCAGCAGGACCAACCACTATGGGGAGCCGCACAGTTTCCAGGAGTCCAAAAGCTGCTACTTGAAGGTGGCCATTCACCATGGCTAGGGGCGGGACTCAGAGCCAAATCCTGAAGGAGCACCTCCCCAAATCCCAACTTCCGTTCACCTGCCCCACGGCAAAGCCACCTGCCAGGTGACCACCTGCCTGCAGAAATGGCCCACCCGGGGCATGGACACTCCTGTGTACCTGTGGTCACCTACCTTGGAAAAGTGATTCTCAATAATGCTCTGAGCAGTCAGGGCAACCTGATGGTTCTCGTGAAATTGAAGAGCCTTGATTCTCTCAAGCCCTCCATATTCCTCGATCACGACACACAGGGATTCCATCTTGGGGAGCTTCTTTGCTGCCTGGGGGGTGGGGAGGAGGGGAGAGAGTGAGGCTGGGCCAAAGCCTGAGGGGGCTTCACCAGGGGGCTTCGCTCCAGGGCCAGAACTCAGAATCCTAGCTTCACATCCCCCACATGGATGGAAACCTGCACGGTCTTCCTCCCACTTTGGACATTTATGTCATATACACTCAGGTTTCTCTTCGTTGCAAAAATACAGTATTTCTTCTGCTGAGTATGCGGCCATCCATAAGTACATCGCTGCCACTATTTAGAAGCTATCCCACCTCTGATGGGTGGACGTTGTTTTAAGCAACAGTTCACAGAACATTCAGGCAATGCCACATCGGTGCAGATGTCCTGGCCCTGCACTCCAGGAGGCCTGGAAAGGTGAGCCTGCAGACCCTCAGGAATAAAAGCCACCCTGTGGCCAATGACGAAGTTGCCAGAGACAAATGACACGAGAAGATTTCACCCAATGCTGGTCACCGGATTTAACATCGGAACTATTCGCTCACTCACACGGGTCCATGCGCAATGGATGGGGCACACACAACTGAGATGTGACTCAGAGATTGTGCTATCACTCACACAATCAGGGGCAACAAGTAGGTAACTGTTAGGCTTAGAAGGTCAAACACACTAAACAGTCAGAGGTGTAAGTTACAGAAGATGTGTGCGGAAGGCTGGAAAAGCGACCCGAGTTCTTAATGAGCAACTCCGGGTGGGTCCGTCAGAGTAGTGACCTTCCCAGGACAAGCAGCAGCGAGGACCAAGCTTTGAGGGAACAGGGGCTGTGCATTATGAGAAGAGGGACTAGTTCAGCTAAACAGCATATCTGGGGAAGTGGAGGAAGATGAAGAAACCTTGCTGACGTATCCCGAAGGGCTCTGCTTGCCATTTTGTGAGCAGTGAAAGAAACCTCCCATGGGTGAAATTACAGACCTTTGGGCTACACGATTTACCCGATGACAGTTCGCACTGTATGTCTGAGCCTTGGTCACCTCAGTCCTGTGAGCTACTGGATTTGAGTGAATGAAGCTGGAATCAACATGTGAGGGTCAGCCTCAGAAGAAAGCTGGGCCAGGGGCAGCAAGAGCCTGGCCAAGGATTTTGGCCCCTAACAGCAAACAGCCCCAAAGCTGCTTCAAAGAACCTTAACTCGATTCTGCTGCCCATTTGAAGTTTTTCCCATCTCAAGTTGAACTTGTTTTTAATTGCAACTTTTTTAAATGTATCTTATTGATTATGCTATTACAGTTGTCCCATTTCTCCCCCATCATTCCCCTCAACCCTTCACACCCCCTCCCACCCACATTCCCCCCTTTAGTTCATGTCCATGTGTCATAAGTTCTTTAGCTTCTACATTTCCCACACTATTCTTGCCCTCCCCCTGTCTATTTTCTACTTACTGTCTATGCTACTTATTCTCTGTACCTTTTCCCCCTCTCTGCTCCTCCCACTCCCATTGCTAACCCTCCATGTGATCTCCATTTCTGTGTTTCTGTTCCTGCTCTATTGTTTGCTTAGTTTGCTTTTGTTTTAGGTGTGGTTGTTAATATCTGTGAGTTTGCTGTCTTTTTACTGTCCTATTTTTGATCTTCTATTTCTTAGATAAGTCCCTTTAACATTTCATTTAATAAGGATTTAGTGATGATGAGCTCCTTTAACTTGACCTTATCCGAGAAGCGCTTTATCTTCACTTCCATTCTAAATGAAAGCTCTGCTGGATAGAGCGATCTTGGATGTAGGTCCTTGACTTTCATGACTTGGAATACTTCTTTCCAGCCTCTTCTTGCCTGGAAGGTGTCTTTTGAGAAGTCCACTGACAGTCCGATGGGAACTCCTTTGTAGGTGACTGTGCCCTTGTCCCTTGCTGCTTCTAGAATTCTCTCCTTCATTTTAATCTTGGCTAATGTAATTATTATGTGCCTTGGTGTGCTCCTCCTTGAGTCCACCTTGTTTGGGACTCTCTGAGCTTCCTGAACTTCCTGGAAGTCTATTTCCTTTGCCAGATTGGGGAAGTTCTCCTTTATTATTTGCTCAGATAAGTTTTCCACTTGTTGCTCTTCCTCTTCCCCTTCTGGTACCCCTATAATTTGGATGTTGGGACGTTTAAAGGTGTCCTGGAGGTTCCTAAGCCTCTCCTCATTTTTTTGAATTCTTGTTTCTTCATTCTTTTCTGATTGGATGTTTCTTTCTTCCTTCTGGTCTACTCCATTGATTTGAGTCCCAGTTTTCCTCCCATCACTATTGGTTCCCTGTGTGTTTTTCTTCATTTCACTTATTGTAGCCTTCATTTGTTCATCTAATTTGTGAGCAAAATGAACCAATTCTGTGAGCATCCTGATTACCAGTGCATCTGATAGGTTGGCCAGCTTTTGGTAGCTTTGATGACTTGGCTCTGGGGCTTTGATCTGTTCTCCCATTTGAGCCATTTTGGGGGTTGCTTTTTTTTTTGGTCTGGTCACAGCTGTTATGTAGCAAGGGGCGGAGCCTTAGGTGTTCCCCAGAGCAGGGCAGTCCAGTCACTGGGTTGTGGTGCTGTATGTGTGGGTGGGGTCCAAGAAGGAACAATGGCACTTGCTCCCCTCTCTCTCTTGGATTCCAGTCCCTTCCGCCACTTACCCTTAGCCTGGATCATCTGCACTTGAATGTGGGACCACCTGGTCAGCCAGCCACCTTGCACAGCCTCAGTGGGTCTGCCCATTGCCACCCTGTTCCCCAGGGTCTACTAGCTGCTGCCTGTATGCCTGGGGTCCACCAACCTCCACTTTTTCCTGCTGTGACTCCGCCCCTCTTGCCAGTCTTGATGAATGGTTGTCGGACTTCTGTACAGCTCAATTTTCTATCAGTTCTGGATGTTTTCTTGTTTCTAAATCTTTGTTGTCCTTAATTTTGGTTGTGCAAGGAGGCGCAGTGCATCTACCTACACCTTCATCTTGGCCGGAAGTCCAAGAGTCTTCATGTTGAACTTCCAACCTTCTGTCCCAAATGACTCTGTCTGAGACGGGGGCTTCACTGACCTGCCAGATGTGATTTGCCCAGACTCTCCCGAGAAAGAAGCCCAAGTGTTTAATCAAAGTGAAGCAGGTGAAGTTAAATTCCCATAAAAGCCCATGTTTGCTTTTACAGGCTGGTTATGTCCAACTTAGGCTGCTGGCTGCCAAGCCTCTGCTCTCTGTGTAATTCACTCAAAGTCTCGGTGTCTAGCTGGGCTGTGTGTCCAATCTGTTCTTGACTCAGGTCTGTTCTTCCTGAGACAGTGACACGAAAAGGGTGCTTAAAGTGAGTTTTCTAAAGGAGCTCCCTGGTGTCACCCTGAAACTTTTCAAATGGCTGAGCTGTATCAACAAGGACCTGAATGAACCGAGATGGCCCCAGGTGATCCTAGCCCCAAGGTTCATGCATGCCCTTGTGTTGGTGTGAGGGTTACCTAGGGCTGATCTGCGTAACCAATAGGATACTGTTGAAGCGACCTCCTTTGTAGGTCATGAAAGACATTGGGGCTTCTGCCTTGCTTTCTCAGATTGCATGCCCCCGAGGAAGCCAGCTGCCGTGACATGAGGACACTCAAGCTGTCATCTGGAGAGGTCCATGCAGTGAGAAAAGCCTGGCAGGCACACGAGTGAGCCATCTTGGAAGCCGATCCTCCAGCCTCCATTGAACGTTCAGATAAGACTGAAACCCCTAACTGACATCTTGAACCTCAAGAGACCCTGAGCCAGAAGCATCCTGCTAAGCTATTCCCAGATTCCCAACCCTGTACACTATGTGAGATGATGAATGTTTATCTTAAGTCCCAAAGGGGTAATTTATTATGCAGTACCTAGAACTGAGATGAACAGTTGTATAAAAATATTGCCTTAACTTACCTTTCTATCAGAAGTAAGACTTTTCTAGAGTTCTAATTCAAGGTTTTACAGTCTATATTCCCAGCCATACAGTTGAATGGAAAAGGAGCTCTAGCCCTGGCTGGTGTATCTCAGTGGACTGAGCACTGGCCTGTTAACCAAAGGGTTGCTGGGTCGATTCCCAGTCAGGGCACATGCCTGGGTTGCAGGCCAGAAGCAACCAATCGATGTTTCTCCAGCACATCAGTGTTTCTATCCTTCTCTTTCTCCCTTCCTTCCCCTCTCTCTAAAGATAAATAAATAAAATCTTTACAACAACAAAAAAAAAGAACTCTAGCCTGACTTCTTAATATGCATCCCTGCTAACTTCTCACTGCTCCTTCCACTGTACCCTAGGCTTTAGCCGTCAGAAACAGCCCACTGTGTGGCTCACTGACTGTGTTTCCCTCCTTCAGACCTTCCCTTGGGTTCTCCATGTCACTCAGATAAGTTCAAGTCCTCACTTGAAGTTCAAGACTTATGTGACCTGCCCCTGGGGGCCTGGATCTTGATCTCCCGCCACCTTCCATCCCTTCTCTCTGCTCTGGCCACACCCCCATTTGCTCTTCCTAGAATATTCTTCCCCGGACACCCACAAGGCTCACTCACCTCTCTGAGGCCTTTACTCACATGCTGTTCCTCAGAGAAGTTTCTCCTGACTACTGCGTATGAGAGCTCACCTTCCCTCCCTGCCCCGAGCCATCGGTGACTACCTCTTGTCAGATATATTCACCCACAGCACCCTGGCTGACCTATCCACTCCCCTCCTCGCTACGACATAAGCTCTGCAAGAGCATGGACTTTGCTCTGCCGTATCCTGAGCAGCTAAGACAGTACTGGGCACAAAGACCCTCATTTGAGGAAAGGAAGATAACGTCCCTCTTTGAAAGCCCTCTCATTGCTGCCAGCCACTGGGTGTGTGCACCAAGGGCAGAGATGAGGGAGTCGGGAGGGAAGAGAATCCTACTTGGGTTTTAAGAGTGAAATTAAATGTCTCAAGTTCAAAGACTGCCATCTTAGAAGCCAACCTGTCCAGAACAGCTCACCTGGAGGAGTAAAAAGATGATGTCAAGGATTTCGATGACAAACTTGGTGTCTGGGATGATGAGCAGGTTCACTAGCGGCTCGAGGACTCCAGACTGGATGAGCTGGATCAACTGGTCCATGGTGCCCCCAGTGATAAAGTTAGCCACTGTCCAGACAGCCTCCTTCTGAACTTTAAAGTGTCCCTGGAGAAAGAGAGCTGCTTACATTCTTTACAGATCCTGAGGGACTTAAATATAGTGACGCTAACTTGGGTCAGGTTCTAGGTTGGCTGGGGACAGCCGGGACTCTCTGTGTGATTGACACACAACACCTTGTGGACTTGCCTCTAGTTCTTGAGCAGAAGACAGCATCTTTGAAAAGCCAAGAAGGAGGCTGGGAGACTCCCACAGGGCTTTAGAGGGAGGTGCCACATTCAAACTCATTTCATTAACTCAGACTAAGGAAAAACAGAACCAACCTGAGCCAGTCCAGGTAATTGATACAGACTGGAGGCTACACTTGGAATGTGAGACTCTAGTGGCCTGAGTGTACATTTCTAGTCTTTCTGCCGTAGAGAAACTTTGGACAAGAAGCTCCATAGCTACAAAGCTGAGCACACAGATGTGACCTTGGGGACTGAGACAGCCCCGCGGTTACAGAGGAAGGCCACTGAAATACCGCTCAACGCATTCCTTGCATTTATAAAAACACCAGGCCCAGAGACATGGGACTGATTTACCATGCATCCTCTATCCCTGGGTAGAAGGAATTATTCCCATTTTGTGGCCAGGGAAAACTGACCTCAGTTCAAAACAAAGGTCAAAACCCAAACAACTTCTGATTCCAAGCAAGCTATTGTTCACAAGGCACAGTTTGAAATAAGATTCCTTCTTGATTCACAACTGGATGTTTCTGATTAGAATACATGCAGATGCACCGTGGAACTCAGGGCGGGAATCGTCCGATAGACTGGAGGGTGCTGATTCGGGCTGCATGCCTAGCCTCGCTTTCATTCCTCACGATAACCTTGGACCCCACCACCCAACCTCAGAGCAGAAACGCCTAAGCAGAAAACCGGAGCTCAAACATTGAAGGTGACAAAAAGAAATGCTGGCGACAATTGTCCCGGGGAGGGGAAGTAGGAATCAGGAGGGAAGAGGACGCTTGACTGCATTTCCACTTTTGCATTTGGACTTTTATGTATAGTGCCACTTTAATCAATGTGACTTTTTATACTGAAGAGGCCACCCTCTTCAGTGCATAAGATCAGTACAACCTGACATGTTTTCCCCCCAAAACAAAACAAAACCTCCCTCCTCTTCCAGCAAGTAGAGAGTAGATGGCACATTCTTTTCAGACTGTTTACCAGCTTAAGATTTTTCTGGATGTTTGAGCTATGGGGCTGCGTTTTTATTGAATAATGTTCAGCTTTTAGATTTTCCATGGGTTGTCCAAAATGGGAGGCCACTTCCTTTCTTTCTTTTTTTTTTTTTTTTTTTTTTGAAGGGGGGCAACTAATATTTCATAGTTTTGTTGTGGCCTCAGTTAATTTGCTTCTGAGCCCGCATCTGCATTCCCACAGCAGCTCAGCACTGAGCCCGTGAGAAAGTAGCCTTCTGTCAAGGACGCTGAATGTGCCACTTACATTTTTCAGGAGAGCCACCAGGGGAGGTAAGATGCCGCAAGCAATGAGCTGCTGGAGGTGCTCGGGTGGCCCGGCGGCCACGTTGCCCAGGGCCCAAGCTGCCACCTTCTGGACAAAGGACTTGGGGTGCAGCAGGAGCTGGGGCAGCGCGCCCAGCATACCTGCGTCGATGGCCGCCTGGGTCTGGCTATCCGTCCCCGTGACGATGTTGCCCACAGTGCGGAGGGAGGGGATCTGCAAGAACAAGGCTCAAAGTGGAACCAGGTGTCACAAGTTTGTCACTGTGGTAAGTGGCAAGCGCACAGAGATCTGTGCCCTCCCCGACATTGGTCCTGCTATGCCGATGGCTCTCTGGAAGCCTGTGGATGATGATGACATCCTGACCCTTATTGATTCAGCACAGCAATGGCTGCTTATGTAGCTTGGGGCCACTGGGCAGCTTCCCCGCAGCAGTGGCTCTAGGCGGATAGAGCTGAAGGGACACCTTTGTAGGGACAAGAAAGGATGCTCTCCCTCTTCTGTCTGTACATCCGGAATATGGTCAGGTTGACTGCAGTGTCTATAATGTAATCACATCTAGTCAATCATATTGAGCACCAGAGCCGGGTTTCTGTTGTGTATGTTATCGGAGCTGATGAGCTCCTGATGGCAATTGTGGGTACATTCACACCCCCTCTCAATAACTCTGATGGTTTCCAGGCTGGGTCTACAACTGGGCTCCAGACAGCTGTCCTTGGAGGGCTGATTTTGGATTTATTCTGGTTTCTCTGCACTTTAGTGAGAGATAAGAGTTCTAGAATTTTCCTAGCCTATTATGCTGAGTGTCTGCTACTCAAGTGAGAGGTGGAAGTGTGCCATGGGCCAATCACAGCCTTGCTCAGCCTGGCAGTTGGTCCCCCAAGTCCCCAGCATAAGTGACTTCTTATAGGTATCTCTTCATTCCCTCCCTGCTACCGGTGCTATCCTCAAACCATCCTGGACATCTGAGGAATACTGTGCCAATCTCGGAACAGAGGACCCCCCTTAAAACCGCATAACACACAGGGTTAGCCACAGACATCAAAAGGGGCGCCCACATTTTAAATGACATTTTCCAAAAGTATACTACATAAATGACATGTTTCATAACATAGCAAAGTATTGGGTTTTGGTTTAACTTACTTTTCATCTACATCTGAAGTAGACTTGGAGAACAAACTGGGGAGAGGACAAGAGGGAATTTTCTTTTATACTTGAGTATGGAACTCAAGTGTTACATGAGCTTTACATTAATACACACACTCACACATACTCACACACTCACACATGCACACCCTCTATCAGCCAACTTGTTAACATCTGGGATTACAGGCAACTTTGATTTGGTGCTTTCTATAATTTCTAACAATAAGATGAAGAGAAAGTATGTTACTTAATACCCACTAGGATTTTAGATGAACATGGATTCAAGTGTTTGGCTAGAAAGCAGCAGAGACCAGGGCAATGCAGATGATATGCTTTGTTCTAGGTAAAGAATGAGAGCTGAGTGAGGAAACCAGGGGGTGAGGACAGAACAGAACTTGCTAAAGCCAATACGACTCAAAACTCTAATCGGAAGGCCCACACAGAGACAGGTAAGACCTGGAACACTTACCAAGATGCTGAGCTCGGAGCTGGTCATGAGCTCCACCAGCCTGGGCAGCACCAGCATGTCAACCACTTGGCTGATGCGCTCGTGGCAGCCCTCAGTGAGGTAGGACAGGGCCCAGCAGGTGTGGGAGAGCACCTCGCTGTCTTGGTGCTGCAGGAGGCGGGAGAGGATGGGCAACATCTGCTTCACTGCTGTTTGGCAGGGGTGTGGGTCTTTGTTTCGGCACAGGTTGGACAGTGTCCATGAGATGTTCTGCAGAAATGCGACCTGTAACGAGAGACTGCTTCCTAGCGTCAGGTGCGAATGGCAGTGTGTCCTTGCAACCTTTGATCGACATTATTGACCAGCGTAAACCAAAGAATTTGAGCTCCAAACAGGAATTTGTCGTAGATAGTGATGTATCTCTGACAGGGACACAGAGAATGAGCTTTATGTTTCCTGTTCCAACGCTAGATGGAGGTTTCCTGATATTCTCCAAAATGGCCTTCCCTGCTGGACTTCACTGATGACCTCATTTCTTTATTCTTTGGTGAAACCAAGAGGAAGCGGGACTCCCTTGTCTCCCACCAGTCTGCAACCAACGTGTCAGAGCCACATTTCTGATTTTCTGTTCGAGGATTAGTCTTCCTGCCTTGCTTCTGAAGTCCATCACTTTTCATCTTGAAAGATTCTGTCCCCAGGATCACCTCACCCCCCAGATCACTCCCACCAGCATAGAAACACACTCTGTTACCTTCACCCCTCACCCTTCACCTCTCCAGCCATCGCCCCACTTCTGCTTTCCAGAGTCTACCCTCAAGGAGGCACCTGTGTTCACTCTCTACCTGGCAGCTTCCCGTCTGTGCTTCTGCCCCTCCTAGTCTGCTTTCCAACCCTGCCTCTTCGTAGGTGGTGATGAAATCGCCTCCTTCCAAGTCACTAAACCCCACAGCTGCTTTCTTTATGTCCCTGTCAGTTGTATTCAGTCACCAGTCATTCCCACTTTGGCATCTGTGACATGGAACCTGGTTTTTGTTGTTGAATGGGCTGTTTGTTCTCAATCTCCTTGGCAGGCTCCGCCCAACTCCTGAGTGTCAGAGCCCCTAGAACCTGGCCTTAGACTCTCCCCACACTCTAGGTCAGGAATTGGCCAAGTTCTCTGTAAAGGGCTAGACAGTAAACACTTTCAGCTTCGTGGGCCCACAGGGTTTCTGTTACACCCAGCCAGCGCTGCCCTTGTAACACACAGACAATTATGCATGTAAGGGAATGGGCGTGACTGTGTTCCAATAAAACTTTATTTACAAAAGCAAGCTGCTGACCCCTGCTGTCATTGATCTTGCCCAGCAGGATGACACACGTGTACACAGGTACCTAGACTTGCATATCCACCCACCTGACACTGCCGCCGTGCCCTCACACTCACTTCGAGTTAATATGTCCAACTAAGGACAGATCTGATTCTTCCTTGCCTCCCTCTTCCCCATTTCCCTAGGAGGACAGCCATCTAAAGTGACCTAACCGGGACCTGTGCATCCATCCCTGCTTCTTTCTGTCCCTTTCATGTCTGGCACAGCAGCCTCCCAGGTCCATCGGCTTCCCCACCTCCCTCTGCTGCGATCCTCCACCAAGCAGCCAGAAAGGGCCCTCTGAGAGGTCAGACCACTTTACTTCCTGCCTGGAGGTCCTCCAAAGGCTTCCCTTTGCCACCAGGATGATGGCCAAGTGCTTTGTCCTACTTGCCGCATTCCACTGCTTTCTCCTTGCAAACTCCCTTGGCTATGCCAGCCCTTTTCTGGTTTAGCCACATCAGGTTTTCCCCCGCCTCGAAGGCTGGGTGCATATTCCCTTGGCTTTTGGAGGCTATCTTCTCTTCACTTTTATTTGACGCAAAGCCAGAAAGCAAATTTAATTTCTACTCCAGGGGGTCCTCTGTTGTTACCACATCGGTCGACTTGGACTTGTCTTCAAACCGAAACCTTGTGACCTGGGACCAGGACAGCTGAGCCACAACTTCCATCTGCACCCTCGAACGGCAGAGCCCGCTGTCCAATGTTGCAGGATTGTAAGCTGAGGAAAATCTTAACGGACCTTTTCCAATGCTCTCGAAAGGAAACAGCACCACTGCTTGCTGAGGACAAGTATAGATGAATTTCTACCCAAAGTGACATTCAGTCCTGGGCCTCATTCACAACTGCCGCCCTAAGGGGCCAGGCAGTGACCACGTGACTTAGCATGGATTTGGAAATACTTCCTCAATTTTCCAACTTTGGGAACTTGTTACCAGGTAGGTTTTCTAATTTAAAGACGCTCCCTGGTACAGCTATTGGTAGTGAGTGGAGGGGTCAAGAAAAAAGGACTCATGGGCCCACAGATAACAGTGTGGTGACTGCAGTGGGGAGGGGCTGTGAGGGGGTTAAATGGCGGTGGAAACATACAATAAACAATAAATGAATAAACACACAGATAGACACTCACTGGCGTGGTTGAGGAGATCAGGGCCAGCAGGTGTGGGATGGCATTACTCGAAATGACAATGTCTCTGGATTCTGGGCCGTCACCTACAAACAGATAAGAACAGGACATCGAAAGAGGGGACAGAGAAGATCCTGGATCAGGTGACTAATGGTTAACAGTCTGTGCAAAGCGTGAGAGGCCACAACGCATTCCTGGGCTGGACACCTGGAAAGCACAGTCCTGAGCTAGACCCGGAGTCTCCAGCATGTCGGTGGGTGGACCGGCCTGGTGTGAAAGCAGGCACCACACGGCAGCAGCTGTCCTCGGCAGAGCCTGCGGGCGCACACAGGAGCCAGCCAGCTGGGCCCAGGCAGGGCTCTCTCAGTGCTAACAGCATTCACAGCATGGCTCTCAGAAAGACCAAGCCATTGCCGACCAAACTGTCTTCCCAGAAGCCTTCGGCCCAGAACAAGAGCTTCCAGATACAACTCGGAACAGAGGCTGGGAGATGGGCAGGTGTTAGTCCTCAGCTGTCTGTGACTTCGGCTGGAATACCATATTTCTAGACCCTAGAAGTCTCAGCGTACAATTCTTCAACCCTTGGGCAAGGCATAAGTTATATCATACCACCCAGTTTTGCCTGGTCCTTACTGAACCAATCAAAATGAGAGACAAAGTCTCTGCCCCAGGTGCTTTATTTCTGCAAGCATTTCAAAAGCAGATGTAGTTGACATTCTGTGTTTTGCTCATCCTGGTATCTGAAGTCCTCGGAGGTCTCACATACTGTTTGTTTCTGCTGACTCGGTCAGGGTAGGTTGTTGATTCTCTGAACTTGAAATTGCTACCATTTGGCTGATCTTACTTTATCATGACACTGAGGGGCCCCCATTGGAGCTCACTTCCCCCAGAGAGCACTGTATTCATATTCAGCCACGAATCAGGGAGCTCCCAGCCCTCCGGCACGCAGTCCCCAGCTGTGCTGCCCTGGACCACACAGCACACAGCCTCCAGTCCCAGCTCCAGAGGCCAATTTTAGGGTTGTGTTTTCAGGGGAGACGTTTCCCCTAAGCTAAGGCAACAGTTTTTTGTATGTTCCCTTGGCAACTTTCCCTGGAGGTAGAACTATTTTTTAGGGTCTAGGTTACATAAGGGTCTGTCAGAAGCCACCACACTGTATGAGCCAAAGCTTGTCCTTTGTTCCTGAAGCCACTAAGACCCAAGGCGACAGGACCTGGGATTGGCAGATGTCCGCAGGTAGCATGTAGCTTCAGGACATATTGTGTTATCTCTGGTGTCAGTTTCCATGTAGGTAGGGCCTCTGAACTTGACTCTGAATTTTGAAAATGCCTATTGTGCTTTCCCCAGCATTTCTAGGCATTTATACTTAAAGTATCAAGGCCACAATACCACCCGAAGGACCCCCATAGCATGCCCCATGGCCAGCCCGCTATTTTCTTAGCCCCTGAGGGGAGGGTCTCACCTGCAATATTACCAAGGGCCCACACGGCGTGCTTACGCACATTCAGATCGGGGGAGGACAGGAGCTCAACCAAGGGCTGGACGGCGCCCGCTTCCACGACAGCACGAGTCTGCTCTGAAGGCCCTGCAGCGATGTTGGTCAGAGCCCAGGCTGCCTCAAACTGCAAGCAGGGCTGATGTGAGGACCTCAAAAATTCCACCAGCCTGGGGATGAGCCCCGCTTCAACCATCAGCTTCACAGGAGGGTTCCTTTGCTCGGACAGTATCCTCCTTTGCAGTGAAGGGAAAAAACAAAGAAACGGGGCACGTGAAGCCAAGCATGATCCTCCTGGATCGATGTTCCTGGCATTCCTAACTATCACCTGAGACAGACAGCTGGGTCAGAGCTACTTAACAGCTGAGCATTTAGCCTAGAGCACTTTGCACTGACAAAGCAACATTCCCTCTCCTGGTGGTAGCTACCACAGAGATTCCTGGAGAGGCCAATTTAAACTAAGCGATGCATTTCCGACAACCCTTGTATATCTTAAGTGGTTCTCAAAGACAGTGTAGAGGAGATAGTCAGTCTCACTTTCGGAGGGACTAGCCTGTCCTTATGTTGGGTGAGCATTCTGCCACTGTCAAGAAACCGAAGAGGCCATTGGAGCTCATTTCTGACCATGAACCTGTAAACAGCAGCAGCCCGTGTGGCAATACCTGGCGGCCTGGGCAGCCTGGAAACAGGATTCTAGATCTGAGGCATTCATGCCGCCGATTATTTCTGGCACGGTGAGGGTGACCTGCAAGGACACAAAAATGATTTCCAAAACTTCCCAAATTTGATTAAAAAATAATCTACACATGTGAGTAGCTTGATGAACCCCAAATAGAAAACAAAAACAAGAGATCCACATATAGACACATCGTAATCTAACTGTTGAAAGCCCAAACCAAAGAGAGAAACTTGAAAATCTCAAAAGAAAAGCAAGTTGTCAATGCATGAGGCCTCAATCTGATGAAGAGCTAATTTATCACCAGAAAGCATGGAGACCAGGAAGCAGCAGGATGACCTATTTTAATTGCTGAAAGACTACTAAGCAAGAATTCTATACCCAGCCAGCTATAATGAAGAGGAAATTAAGACGTACCCAGGTAAAGGAAAACAGAGAGAATCCATCGTTAGCAAGTCGACTGGACAAAAGAGCTCCTCAGGTACTAAAAAGTAGACAATAATTAAAATTGCTTTAAGGAATCAAGAACAGACTTCTGGCCAAGATGAAGGCATAGGTGGACACACTGTGCCTCCTCTCACAACCAAAATTAAGGACAACAAAAATATAGAACCAAAAAAAAAACCCAACCAGAACAGATAGAAAATTGAATTGTACAGAAGTCTGACAACGATTCACCCAGACCAGTAAGAGGGGTGGAGTTTGCAGCCGGTAGAAAGGGGTCGAGACAGGAAAAAGCAGTGGCTAATGGTCCCGGATGCGCAGGCAGTGGTTGGCACACCCCAGGCGCACAGCGGCAGTTACCGAGCATGGGGAGGCAACCAGCAGACCAAGCAAGGCACACTAGGGGGCTGATAGAGGTCACACATTCGCTCACAGATAAACCAGGCGAAAACCAGCAGCGAGACAGACTGTGCAACCCAGGGCCCCAGCACCAGGAAATAAAACCTAAAAGCAATGATTGGAAACACTTGTGGGGGTTGTGGTGCTGGGAGGGACTCCCAGCCTCACAGGAGAGTTTGTTGGAGAGACCCAGAGGGTCCTAGAATGTACACAAACCCACCCACATGGGAATCAGCACCAGAAGGGCCCAATTTGCTTGGGGAAAGCAGCGGAAGGGACTGGAATCTGAGAGAGAGTGGAGTGAGCACCATTGTTCCCTCTCGGACCCTGCCCCTACATCCATCATCACAACCCAGAGACTGGGCTGCCCCACCCTGGGGAACACCTAAGGCTCCACCCCTCACTATGTAACAGCTGCAACCAGACCAAAACAAAACAAAACAAAATGGCTCAAATGGGAGAACAGATCAAAGCCCCAGAGCTAATTCATCTAAGCGACCAAGAGATAGCCAACCTATCAGATGCACACTTCAAAGCACTGGTGATTAGGAAGCTCACAGAATTGGTTGATTTTGCTCACAAATTACATGAACAAATGAAGGCTACAATAAGTGAAATGAAGAAAAATGCACAGGGAATCAATAGTGATGGGAGGAAAACTGGGACTCAAATCAATGGAGTGGACCAGAAGGAAGAAAGAAACATCTGATCAGAAAAGAATGAAGAAACAAGAATTCAAAAAAATGAGGAGAGGCTTAGGAACCTCCAGGACATCTTTAAATGTCCCAACATCCAAATTATAGGGATACCAGAAGGGGAAGAGGAAGAGCAACAAGTGGAAAACTCATTTGAACAAATAATAAAGGAGAACTTCCCCAATCTGGCAAAGAAAATAGACTTCCAGGAAGTTCAGGAAGCTCAGAGAGTCCCAAACAAGGTGGACCCAAGGAGGAACACACCAAGGCACATCATAATCACATTAGCCAAGATTAAAATGAAGGAGAGAATTCTAGAAGCAGCAAGAGATAAGGGGACAGTCACCTACAAAGGAGTTCCCATCCGACTGTCAGCGGATTTCTCAAAATAGACCTTACAGGCAAGAAGGGGCTGGAAAGAAGTATTCCAAGTCATGAGAGTCAAGGACCTACATCCAAGATTGCTCTATCCAGCAAAGCTTTCATTTAGAATGGAAGGGCAGATAAAGTGCTTCTCAGATAAGGTCAAGTTAAAGGAGCTCATCATCACCAAGCCCTTATTATATGAAATGTTAAAGGGACTTATCTAAGAAAAAGAAGATCAAAAATAGGACAGTAAAAAGACAGCAAAATCACAGATATTAACAACCACACCTAAAACAAAAGCAAACTAAGCAAACAGCTAGAACAGGAACAGAAACACAGAAATGGAGATCACATGGAGGGTCAGCAATAGGGGAGTGGGAAGAGGAGAGAAGGGGGAAAAGGTACAGAGAATAAGTAGCATAGACAGTGGGTAGAAAATAGACAGGGGGAGGGCAAGAATAGTGTGGGAAATGTAGAAGCTAAAGAACTTATGACACGTGGACATGAACTAAAGGGGGGGAGTGCGGGTGGGAGGGGGTGTGCAGGATGGAGGGGAATGATGGGGGAGAAATGGGAAACTGTAATAGCATAATCAATAAAATATAATTTAAAAATAATAGTAAATAAAATTTTTAAAAAAGAAACCAAGAACACCAGTAAAGATGCATCTTGGTAAATACTAAAGACAAAAATATGAAGATGTTTGATTATAACTCTTTTTTACATAATTGAAAAGACAACTCATAAAGCCATAGTTATAAATCTACATTGAAGGGCACACATGTATAAAGAGGTGACTTGTATGGCAATAAGAGCACAAAAAAAATTTTTAATTAAAAATATAGCAAAAGAAACAGGGAAATTAAGATATTAAACTATTTAGCACAAAACATGACAGTGATAAAGGAGCAGAGGCACAGAAAGGGCATACTAGCCAAATGGCAGACATAAATCCTATTTTTGTCAGTAATCACATATGTAAATACATTAGACATTCCCAACAAAAAGCAAGGATTGCTAGAATGCATTTAAAAATCGTGATCCAACTATAAGCTGTCTACAAGAGACACACTTCAGATTCAAAGGCACGAATGGATTGACAATAAAAGGATTGAAAACAATATGCATGCAAATAGTAACCAAAGAGAGCTGCAATGGGTAAACTAATGTTAGACTGAGCAAACTTTAAGGCAAAAGTTGTTACTAAAGTCAGTGACATTTTATAATGGTCAGCTCAGCCATCAGAAAATATTATAAAATTATACACACCTAAATCACATGCAGCAAAAACAAATGGAATTAAAGAGAGAAATAGAGAAGCCAACAGTAGGTGGGAACAGCAAACCTCATACTCAATAACAGATGGAACAGCTAGATAGAATGGCAACAGTTAGCAGAAGACTTGAACAGCACTGCAGGCCAGCCAGACCTAACAGATACCTACACAAAGGACAGCAAAATGCACGTTCTCTTCAAGGGCATGTGGAACATTCTCCATGGGACATCATGTGACATGAAACAGGTCAGCAAATTTACAAGGACTGAGATCATGCAAAGTATGTTCTCCAACCACCATGAGATAAAATTAGAAACCAACGACAGAAGGAACATTGGGAAATTCACAGATTTGTAGAAGTTAAACGACGTGCTCAAAGAAGAAGTCACGAGGGAGGGTAGGAAATTCTTTGAGAGAAATGAAACAAACAACATAAAAAAAACAGTAAGATATTGCTAAAGTGCAGCTTTGGGGGAAATAGCCATAAATCAATATATTAAAAAAGTAGAAAGATCTCAAATCCATAATCTAACTTTACACCTTGAAAAACCAGAAAAATAAGAACCAACTAAACCCAAAACCAGCAGAAGAAAGAAAACATGAAACACTAGAGTGGAAATAAATGAAATAGAGAATAGCAAAATGGGAGACGGAATCAATAAAACCAAAAGTTGGTTCAAATGATCAACAAAATGACAAATCTTTAGCTAGACTGACCAAGAGAAAAAGAGAAGGTGCAAGTTACTAAAACCGGGAATGAAAGTGGGGTCATTACTACTAAACTTAGAGAAATAAAAAAGATTAGAGACTAGATAAACAAAGTATGCCAACAAATTACATTATCTAATAAGGGACAAATTCCTAGGAATATATAAACTATCAAAAGTGACTCAAGAAGAAATAGAAAATCTTAATAGACCTGTAACAAGTGAATTATTAATTTTAAAAAAAGAAATTTTCCACAAAAGAAGCCTAGGCCCAGATTGTCTTCACTGCTGAATTTCCCCAAACATTTGACAGGGAGTTAAAGCAATCTTTCATAAACTCTTCCCAAAAATAAAAGATGAGGGAACTTTCCAGTTCATTCTATGAGTCCAGCATTACCTTGATACCAAACCAGACAAGGACATTACAAGAAAAAGTAGAGACCAATGTCTCCGTAAGTATATATGCAAATATCCTTAACCAATTCTAGGAAACAGAATGCACCAACATATGAACAGGATCATACACCATGACCAAATTCGATTTAACTCAGGAATGCAGGAGTCATCCAACACAGGAAAATCAGTAGAGTATACCATACTCATAGAATGTAGAGGGAAAAGATTGCATTATTGTCTCAACAAATGCAAAAAAAAAGCATCTGACAATCCAGCACCCTTCTGTGATTAAAAAAAAAAAAAAATCAACAAACTAAAAACAAAAGGGAACTTCCTTAAACCGATGAAAGCAGCTATGAAAACTCCACAGCCAGCATCATACTTAATGGTGAAAGACCGAAAGCTTTCTCCCTGAGAAGCAGGAACAGAACAAGGATGTCCACGTTTATTACTTTTACTCAGCATTGTATTGGAAGTTGTAGACAGGCTGACTAGGCAGGAAAAAGAAATAAAAGGAAAGGAAGAAGTAAAACCATCTCTATTTCCAGATGTCATGACCTTGGATGTAGAAAATCCTACACACAAAAAAAATTGGTGCTAATAAACAAGGTTTAGCTAGGTTGCAGGATTCACATAGAAAAATCTATTTTATTTCTATATATTAGCAATGAACAACCCAAAATTAAAAGATAATTTTATTTATTGCAGCACCAAAAAAAAATAGTTGGGAATAACTTTATCAAAAGTATAACATATATGCTAAAAATTGTAAATAAATGTAAAGAAGACCTAAGTAAATTTCAAAATATTCCACATTTATGAATGGGAAGCCTTAACATTGTTAAGATGGCAATACCCCACAAATTGATTTATACATTGGACGCAATCTCCATTGAAAGCTGGGTTAATTGAAGAAATTGACAAGCTGGTTCTAAAATTCATACGGAAATGCAAGGCATCTGGAATAGCCAAAATAATCTTTAAAGAGAAAAAGTTGAAAGACTCATACTTCCCAGTTTCAAAATCCACTGTAAAACTCTAGTAACCACATCTGTGTTATGCCGGCATGAGGATGAACACGTACATCAATGGAAGAGAGCTCAGAGTCCACAAATAAACCATCACATTCATAGTCAGTTGATACTTGACGAGGTATTGAGACAATTCAATGGGGAGAGAACAGTCTTTTCAACAAATGGTGCAGGGATGACTGGATACCTGCATGCAGAGCAGTTAAATCAGACCCCTACTCACATTTACAGATACTGAAAATGGGCCAATTACCTAAATAGAAGAGCTAAAACCATAAAACTCTTAGGAAAAAAACAAAGTGGAAGTCTCAGGCAATGGATTCTTAGATTTGATACTCAAAGCACATGCAAACAAAACAAAGAAAAAAGTAGATAAATTGGACTGTTTCAAAATTAAAAACTTTTAGGCTTCAAGGATTCTATCAGAAAAGTGAAAAGATGACCAGCAGGATTGGAGCAGATATCGGCAAATCATTCATGTACCTGGTATCCAGAATATATAAAGAACTCCTACAGCTCAAGACTAAAAAGACAAATTACGTGATTTTAAAAACGGGCAAAGGCTTTAAAATAGACAAAACTCCCAAGACACAAATACCCAATAAGTGCATGGAAAATGCTCCTTGGTCATTGGAAATGTGTATCAGAATCACAACAGCACAGCCCTTTGCACGCACTGGGCGGCGGTAATCCACGAATGGACAATAACAAATGTTGGTAAGAATATCCCAATGTACAACGGTGCAGCTACTTGGGAAAAACGGTTTGGCGGCATATTTCCTATTGCTACTGTAAAAATTGCCACAAATCTACTGGCTTAAAACACTGCTCACAGTTCTGGAGGTCAGAAAGTCATGATCCATTTCCCTGGATTAAAGCCATCCTTCCTCCAGAGGAAGCTTCTAGTAGGGCTGCCGGTGTTCCTTGGCTTGTGACCCTTTCCTCCATTTTCAAAGCGCAGCACACTAATCTCTGCTTTTGTCATCTGTCTCCTTCTGCTCTGACTTGTCCTTCATCCTTCTGATGAGAAGGATTGATGTGATTACATTGGGCCCATCGGATAACCCAGGATAATCTCCCCAGTCTTGAGATCCTTACTGTAATCGTATGTACAAAGTCCCTTTCATCACACAAGGTAACGCCCGAAGGTCCTGGGGATTAGGGGATAGAGACCTTCAGGACGTCGGGGCAATTATTCAGCTCACCACAGGCAGTTCCTCAAAGGGTTAAACAGAGTTGCCATATGACCCAGCAATGCCACCTGTAGGTATGTACCCAGGAGACTTGAAAACACAGTCTCCTAACAACCAGTACGCAAATGTTTATAGCAGTGCCATTCATAACGGACAAAATGTGGAAACCACCCAAATGCCCACCAACTAATAAAATGGACAAACCAAAAGTGGTCTAGCCACACAAGGAAATGTTCTTCAGCCCTAAGAGAAATGAAGGGCTGACACCGGCCACGACACAGCTGAACCTTGAAAACACGATGCTGAGTGAAAGAAGCCGGTCACCAAAGGTCATGTATCGTATGGTTCCATACGTAGGAAATACCCAAACAGGTCAATTCAGACACAGGAAGTGGACGCATGGTCAGCAGAAGCTCGGGGGAGAGGGAAGGAGGACCGAGGAGCAACTGCCTACTGGGTGTGGCATCTCCATTCGAGATGGTGAGTGTGATCTGAAATGAGCCAGTGGGGATGGTGGTGCCACCTGGAGAATATTCCAAAAAACAGTGATTATAGACATCAAGAAGGTGAATTCCAAAGTACATGAATTATATTTCAGTATTTTTAAAGTCATGGTAATATAGGACAAAAAGGAAAATAACTCTTTCATAGTTTCGTCTCTCTTGGATCGGGGGAATTTTAGGGACTACTCTAGGTAAAGGAAGGTACGTAGAGATACAGTTCTGAGTCCCTCGACTGTTCAGAGGGGTCGCAGCCACTCTATCTGATGACCGAATATCCATCATTGAGTCCACCAGCCCAGACTGGAGCCATCTCCACCCTCCGAGATCGCAAAAGGCACATGGACACAATGGCCAGCAGATATAAAGCCACTGGAGGTGGAAAAAGGGGAACCTCCAAGTCAAGCCACTCCAGAGAGGATCACAAAAACCAGCAGGAGCCTGGAAGTCAACCCAGGGTGTGTACCAGAGAGGTTGGGGTGGACAGAGATGGGAAGGCAGGGGGAGGCAGCACTCAAGGCCTAGGCAAGACGTTCCATGGTGAGTAACAAGGCGCCTCTGCTGAGAGAGACCCTTCATGACCCTCATCCGCTGCTTCTGCCTGAGGGGTGGCAAGTGGGGTCTTCTCAATCGCCGTAGGAGAAGCAACATCCCAGACTGACCGCCCCAAAGGTGATGGCCCGTGGCTTTCCGACAACACCGGTGTGGCTCTGACTACGATCTCTCCACTCCTTTCCTGCAAGGCCCCCAGTAGAGCTTGCAGGTTCTGAATCAAACATTTCAAGCCAGAGAAATTTCCTAAGGCCGTATTTGACATACAACTGCTGCAGAAACACACATTCCCAGCATACCTGGTTGGCCTCTTCTTGAAAAGCTGGGTCAGTGGAGAGACAGGTAATGTTTCTCCTCTTGAAGACCTGCTCGTCTTTCTTGGCCTTCCGAAGCTGCAGGGTGACTGCTCTCCGCTGCCGTCGCTGCACCTGGTGAGGGAAAGAAAGAACTGGAGCGCTGAGAGCTGGGAGTCAGGCTTTTGGCACATCAGCCTTTCAAGCACCCTAACAGCCTCTGACTTCACTTTCCAGGTTCTACAGGCTGGAAGAGTTAAGATCGCACAGCTAGCAAATAGTCCTGGCTCCCTGTCCCTCCTCTGCTTTCTCCTACTACCCTACATCTACAAGCATAGCCAGCCTTCTTCCCAAAGTCAAGGAAGATCAGGCACACCCCCGCCAGGCCAGAATCCTCAGCTGCAGAGACATCTGAGCAGAGTGTCCTGTGGCCCCGAGTCAAGCACATCTTCAGTGATGCCCATTGGTTCCCGAAGAGCAGGCCTGGGCCTTCCAACTATAGGGATCCAGGTGCGGCTGCAAATGGACCTCCCAGGCTCAGGTGTCCCCAAATATGTCCACTGGGATTACGTCCTTCTCCAGGTCATTCAAATTTTAGTCCAGTCTCAAGAGGTTTTACTTGGACACCAAACTGAGAGAGATTAAAATTTAAAATAAAAACAAGCCTTTTCTCATATCGAGCAACACTCAGGCTTTATAGCATGGAGAATCCTGGAGAAATTATCTCACCTGTGTGGATAGATGAGTTTTAGGCTGAAGACTTCAGGATTAATTTAAGAAAGTTTATGTGTATTAGATACTTCTGGCTCCTTCAACAAGCCATGTAGTTCTTGCTGGGAAATAGGGTCACTTGGGTATGACCCAGCAAGGCAGGAGCACGCTTGGGGCCCCGCCCCCTGCATTCTCCTTCTCATCTCCTGGCCCTTCCTGCCGCTCCCCACATAGAGGGTTCAATTCCTTTGCTTGGTTTCCTTTAATCTGCAGTGGTCTTGGAAGCCAGACGGCCATGCTTGTTGGACAGGGTGTGAGAGTGGTGTGGCTCTGGACGGTGCCCTAACCAGGGGGCGTCTCCCCTCCTCAGCTGCCTTTCGGATTCCCAAGGTGTATGACATCACGGTCAATTACACGGATGTAGGACTCAGAGCTCCAGCCCCAAACTGAACCCAGAGAAGCAGAGTGAGGGTTCAAATCCACACACGGCTCAGGCTCCCTGCCCCAGGCTCTTGGGCTCATCTCAGCAGGTAGAAGAGGAGTCTGGACTTTTCGGCTCCAAGCCCTGTTTCTACAAGGCGTTCTGGTTGGCCGCTAGCTCCTTGGTAAACCTCCTTGATGTCAGTTGCTGCAGTGAAGCATCTTCCTGCCAGGCATGCAGGCCACTCTCCAGTCCCTAAGAGGGAGGCACCGCCCTGTTCTTCAGACGGAGAAACTAAAGCTCTGAAGTCAATAGTTCCAAGATCACATGGAGACCTTGATTTCAGTCCACATTTGCCTGACTCCTCGAGTCCTTGAGCTTTTGTCCTCCTCACACTCGACATTTTACAATGAAAATGTCAGACAGACGGAGAAGTGGAAAGGATTATTTGGTGAACACCATGCACTCATCCATAATGAATATTGTGCTATATTTGCTTTGTCATCCACCTTTTTTCCCTAACTCTCCACTAGCTTTTTTAAAAATATACTTTTTTTTCATTTATCAATTTGAGAGAGAGAGGAAGGGATAGAAACATTGATGTGAGAAACATCAATCGATTGCCTCCCACACATGCCCCAGCTGGACCTGCAACCTGGGTATGTGTCCTGACCAGGAATCGAACCTGCAACCTTCTGGTATATGGGAAGATGCTCCAGCCACCTGAGCCACCTGGCCAGGGCTACTCTATTTTTGATGTGCTTCAACCATGTGCTTTTCACTGCACTCATCTTTGATGGAGTGGGGCACGTGCCCCATACTCACAGACACGTCTTTGCCTCGGTATTTAAATTTTCGCAGCCTCTCTTCTGGAACTTCTGAAGTGGACATACTGACCGGAAGAAGTAAACCACCTGTAGGTAGGACAGTCAGAAAGAGATTTTCAGTGCCCAGTGTGTGGGTTACTGTATTAAACCCACCCAGGCTCTAAGCCCTTAAAGGGCTCCCAGTGGAATGGAGAGCAGGCTCAGGGGGGTCTGCTTCCTGGGGTGTCACCATGACGGCTCGGCAGGTGAGGAGCACTGTGGGGGCTCAGAGGGGACCAGTCCTCAGCTGCAGATGAAAGGGAAACCTTTCAGACCCAGTTTGCCTTCAACAGGGCCTTTGATGGCTATGGTGGGCTGAAAATAAAGCATTGAACCCTTCCATGTGGCTGCGTCCAAGGAGCTCTCTACAGAGCAGAGATGCAGGACAGTGAGGAGTCTAACAGCCTGCAGGAGGAGAGGGCCCTTCCCTCCCACACCCAGTCCATCTGGTTGATTGGGTCAGGACAGTCCCAAGCATGATCCACGCCTTTTAATTCTTTAGTAACTGTCTCCCCCCGCACAGACCCACGGCCATCTTTCAGCCATGCTGCAGTAGTCCCCTCCCAACTGTTCTCCCTGCTTCTGCCACTGCCTTATTCAAATCTGTTCACTACACAGAACCCACATGATCTTTGAAAGACAAGACTCTCATCATGTGATTTCTCCCACTTAAAAACCCTCTACTGGCTGCCCATTGATCTTAGGAGCAAACTCGAACTCCCCGTGACGCCCTGTGTGAGCTGGCCCCGGCCTGCCCTCTCTCCAACAGCTCTCTCCCACCCAAGAATCTGAGTTCTCTCCACTCCATTTGTTTCATTTGCTCCATTACTTTTTACCATGGCCCAATATTTTCTTGTTTCTCCTGCATGTTCCTCCCCGGCTCCCAATGACAACAGGACCGTGTGTGTCTCAGGCACAATTCCTCAGGCCCGTGACAATGCATGGTGGATAGCAAGCAGGTTCTCAACTATTTGTTGGATCACGGTGGTGGATGAGAAGGTCACAAAGGGAACTGTCCCTCAATGAGAAGACGTTATTAAAATCAGACCAAGTATAAGCTTTCTACAAGGACACAGGGAAGGAGCTTCCTTGAAGGTGCGTAATAAATGTATCCAAATATGCAGAATAGGCAAAGCCACGCTGTAGTAGAGAGAAAGTTGGATGAAGAAGACCAGAGTCTACTGACTCTAGTCTTGAGTGGATAACAGCCGAGAACAAGTTTGGTGGGCGAGACGAATTTAGACATACCAGTTTGGAAGGGAGAGTGTAGACAACTGGGAGAATTCCGTATATGAGTAGAGAGCCAAGACTGATGTCTTAAGAAGAGGGATGAACTCTGTATGAGAACAAGCCAAGAGCTGAGTCTTGGTGACATTCACATTACTGCCCAAGAGAACCGAGGACTGGCAAGAGACCAGGAGGACAAACGGAACTGGAGACAGAACAACAGAATGCAGTTTCACAGGCCCTCCTGGGAACAGCTGGCTGCTAGGCCAGGGACGAGGCCCAAGACCAAAGCACCACCAGCCACAGCATGTCAGCTGTGCTTTGTTGGGGTGACAGGGCCAGTTTTAAAGTCTCCTTAGGAGCTTGAGCAAGAATAGCCTACAGCCGGGCTGCAAAGTCACACATGAAACATGCAAATGACTCCCTGGAGCTGACCCATCCGTCCCTCCCACAAGCCCCAGTACAGCTGGGTCTGGGGAAGTGGAGGGTGAGAACCTTTCAAAGAAACAGCAAGGAAGCTCTCAACCCTTCTGCTGACCTGACAGAGGCCATGTTGCGCCCTGTCCCATCACCCCCCACACACACACACAGAGTACAGGGGCCCTCAGCAGCTGTATATTTACCAGGAGAAGCCCCTCACAGGAATTGGCTTAAAACAATCTCAGGCTTTAGATGATTTCAATTCAAAGTCGGAGCTGGAGGTAGCTTTACCTGCAGCAACACGTCGGAAGCCAGCACATCAGGAGGAGGGGGAACTGTGTTGCAGGACCATCTCGGCCCTGGAAGCTCAGGCCAGAGAGTAACCGTGTCCTCTCCTTTCCTCTACACTTTTAAGTAATCTCAATTCTGCCCCCAGAAAGAAGAAAAGAGTTGCTTTTTATGACCAAAATGTAAATCGTTGCTATGAATTCTGACCCCCTTGAAAACACCATCTCAGAAGAGTTTTCCAATTGCTGTAATCACCAGTTTCAAGAGAATTATCAGGGGTAGTCTGAGATTTGGGCTTAATGAGAAGCCATACCCTACATCTCCAAGAGAGAAGACATGTGGCATTTTATCCGTCTGGAGTAGACTGGCATTGGGGGCCTGTTTCAGAGAGCAATGGCCCGAACACATTGGTTACGTGCCAGGGGTGCTGAGCGCTGAGGAGTAAATGAAACAGCATCAGTAGTAAGGTACAGACGGTCACATTTTGCAGGTGGGAAAACCATCTCAGTCATCATCTCCCACAGAAACCCAGAGCCCCTACAGGGCTGCTGCACGCCAGAGCCGGGCCTCCAGGGTCCATGCACCTGACCCCTGCGTGAGGCTCGAGTCATTCAGCTTTGCAGCAAATATGCTGAAAAAGAGGTCTGGTGAGGAAAACACCAAGTCACCACCACAGCACTTAGGATGTGGGGTGAGATGCTGGAAAACAGGGAAGCACATGTTTTAAGCAACGGAAGCCGTGGAGGGCCCCTCGTTGCTGTCTCACCTGCTGTCATCTACCCACCGGCTCGGTTCCCAAGACTGAACGTGCATCAGAAAGGAGTCTGGTACAAGGAGAGAAAACGCCTACCTCTAGGACCTTTGCCATCAGAACCATTCGTCCTCCTGCCACAGCCCAGGGGGTATGGCTGCAAGGAGCCTCAGCGGCAGTGGAGTCAGGGGTTCAGAAGGCAGCTGCTTTCCTTCCAATCAGATATTGAGCATGAGGTAGCAAGAGCAGAGGGAGGGTCCTCTCCCCTCCTTGAGGTGTTTTGAGGGAGCAGTTTAAAGATCACAGATTTGGCCAAACCACTTCATCTGGAGACAGTCTGCAAAGCCAGCTGCAAAAAGAACCCTTCTGGCTTTCACAGGCCTCTCTAGTCATAGCTCGAAGTGGTTTCCTTCCCTCACACTGCTATTGGCAGCAGCTAGCACAGCAAGCAACCCTATTATCCTTCACCAGCAGCCTCTGGATTTGAGTTCCCAAGAACGCCAAGCTGGTTTTTTAGCAAATGCCACCAAACTACCCGGCTTCATCTACGCCTCGACCCACCCCGGCCTCAGGCCAGCACTGCTGCTCCCCACACAGAGCCCTGCCCTGGGTGTCAGGAGGCAAATCCAAACCAAGGGTGGCCAAGCCTTGTTAGTGGTCCCATCGCTTTTTCTGGTTGGGACATTACAGGACATTTGGGGGGGGGGCATTTCTCAAGGTAGCCAAGCTTTGGCTGTGAGCATCTTTCATGAACTGAGAACTGCGTTAAATTAAGATCTATTTCAACATCCAAGAGTTGACTTCTCTAAAGAAGCATTTTTCTATTTTCAATGAACATAGCCTTCAGAAATGTGCTGAGCATGAACTCCCAATGACCATACTTGTCCTCCAAGTTAACCTTTGAGTCCTCTACCACCGTGCGCATGCCCAGCACTCATGCATGGAGGGGCAATGGCTAATTACAGACGGGGGACCAGCTGCATGGTTTGGGGACATGTTTCTCCTCCACGCCTGTCCGGTGGACATCTTTGATGTCAGTATGTTGAGATCTATGTCATTAACAGACATTTTCAAACAAAATGGGATTTGTTTGAAACTAAAACTGCATGGGGGACTGAGGCTTATTCCCCAAGAAGGCCTGAGCTGACCACTGCTCCAAGGCCACAGGTCAGCACGCAGACACTGCGGAGCTGGGCCAGGAGCGCCATCAGGGGTCGCGGGGCCCCAGAAAGCAGCCCTGTCTCAGCATACTTTGGCTCCCCGAAGGACTTCACCAACATGGGTAAGACAAGTCCAGATGCCGCATTTGATGCAGGGACGTACACAGCCGGGCCTCCCTCCAGGGCTCATGCTGGCCAGCAGGGGAGGCCACCGTCACAGAAAAGGAGGAGGCAGGAGACCAGGCCCTTTTCCCGGTGACACCACCTCCCAGGCTTGGGGAGCCTTTGTGGGAGGGTCAAACTGGGCGGAAAGCTCCCCGAGGTGAGAATGTCCAGAGGGACTGTCCAGGGGAGGGAGCACAAGCAAAGGCCACACAAGCGCACAGGCTGCTGTGCAGCTGCACATGGCTCTGCGCACCCTGAGAGCTCCCAGCTGGGCTCTGCACAGCGAATAGACACCTGCCATCTGCCACACTGTCCTCACCCATCCTGGAAATGAGCCAAGGACCCCAAGCACAGCTTCTGTAAACCGAGGCCGAGTCCAACAAGGAGTCACCCCACCGAGGCCACCTGGGAGACACAGGCTCTGGGAGGAGCAGGACCACAGCACAGCGCTGGGGTCCCCAAACAGCTTTGCTCTCATTACCCAAACAAGAGCAAGGTGTCTGCCTGGTCAAGCCGTAGAAAGAGGGCTCGGGGAGCACACGGCTACCCCAGGAACCCCAGCACCCCACACACACACGGACGCCGGCTATTCACCTGGCAGGGAGGTGCCGCTTCCGTCCGCCCTCAGCAGGAGGCAGGTGTTTTGGGGCATTTGGCTCAGCCCCACTGGGTTGGTTTCTGACTTAAACCAATGGTTCTTACTCTGGATGCGCATTGGAATCACGTGAGTAGCTCTGAACACGCTGTGTGCCAGGGCCTTAGCCCAGAGATGAGCTGATCTCGGTAGGGGAGCGGGGGCAGCGGGGAGGCCTCCAGGTGATTCTCACTGCCACGAGGTGAAGACAGGAGCCTCAGAGCTGGGGCCTGCAGGCCCTGCAGCTGCAGCCTTTTGAGACCCTCAAACAAACTATGGAAGGTGAGGGGCAGGGGCATCTGCCTCCAGGAAGGGTTGCATTCTGGCTGTTCAGCTTCGGGGATGGCCAGATTGAGAGGCCCCTTCCTAACATCCCTGCAGTAGGCTTAACGCTGACGTTGAGCGGTTAACAAATGTTTGTTCCCATGGCAAGAAGATAGGGTGGTGGGTTTGCTTTGTATTGAAGTGGAAATAGGAACGAACTTTCATGTATTTATTGAACAAATATTTAGAGTCTCCACTGTGTGCCAGGCCCAGGCATGCAATCATGAACGAGGTGATGTGGTCCTTGCCCTCCCATAGGAGCAGAGATGGGCCCTCTCAGCACAATGGAAGCAGAACAGCTACTGGGGACAACATAGGGCTGGGGAGGTCAGGGAGGGCTTCCTGGAGGAGGCATTGCTGAAGCCAAGTCCTCAGGAAAAGCAGGAATTGGCAGGTGAAAAACTGTGAGAAAAATAATGCAGGCAGAGGGAACAGACTAGGAAAAGGCTCTGAGGCAAGGCAATGGCCACCATTCCCAGGAAACAGGCCATCCAGGATTGTCAGAGAAGAGACAGGGTCAGGGCTGGGGTGGGAGCTGTCCATCCTGGTCCAGGCAGGAAGGTATGGCCCTGTCTGTAGGGGGTTTAAGCCAATGATCAACTGACTACAAGTCTGTTTGCCTTTTATTAGCACAAGCCAGGAACTCAGAGACGCTGGCGAGCTGCACCCACCCAGCTCCTCACTCTCTGGGAGGGTCTGCACTTTGTCCTGAAGCAGCAGGGAACCCCGAGGCCACAGCAGAGTCGCGCAGCTCTTGGGTCCTTTTTACTTTTTCATTCTGGAAAGTTCCAAATCCGCAAAAGCTGAGAGAACAGTGCAAATGAAGCTTCAGGTGCCTGTCACTCGGTTCCACCCAACACCATCCTCTTCCTTCTCCCCCTGCCTTCTTCCTCTCCTATGTGTTAACTTTTGCTGGAGTGTTTTAAAGGAAATCTCAGACACCGAATCATCTCTCCCATATTCAGGGCAAATCTCTAACAGAGGAGACTTTAAAACTAAAACCGAGAGACCCTGACCACATCTCACAAAACCAACAGTCACTCTGAGTGCGTCCGTTTGGAACGTGTAGGCAAGCCTTGGGGAGGTAAGAGGAGGAGGAGGAGCAGCAGCGAGGAGGCATCTGGGGGTCTGAGGGAGAGAAGAGGGTCTGAGCCCAGGCCGTTCTGGTTCCGGGAGGTGAGGGGTGCAGAGAAGTGGGGGCTCTGAGAGGGTGAACCGTGAAGTTCAGGGGTGGACCCTCGCACCCACATGCCTGAAGGACGTTGAGGTGGGGATGCAGCAAAGGCCAGTCAGTTCGGAGTCGGGAAGGACTCGATGGTCACGCAGGATCCAGGGCGAAGTGAGGGATTGCCCACCCCACCCCGCTCCTCGGCCAGTGGTGTGGGGGAGGTCCCCTGGCAGGGAGGAGTATTGCCATTGCTGCGGGTCACTGTCGCTGATCATGGAGAGCGCAGGGCTGGGCTAGAAGTGACTGATTTCTGCTCCGTTCCCATGGTTGCTTGGAGGTGCTCTCCAGTCCGCACATCCCCCTGTTGTCCAAATCCCTGGCCTTCACCGCCCCCCCAACTTGGGACATCCCTACTTATTTATACATGCCTATGCATTCTATATACAAAAGAGGTTTTTTAAAAGGAACCCTGAAATTGGAGAGTTGCTGGCACAATTCCTCAGGGGGTCCAAAGAAGGTTTTGTGCTTGAGGTCTGTCTTTGGGGATCCACTGGCCCCTGCCAAAGGCTGCTGGTAATCCCCCTTGGCCTCTGCACAGGGAGTCTGTGTGTGTGTTCGTGTCTCTGTGTGTGTCTGTGCTCACATGTGTCAGAAAGTCCCCAGGTTCTGGAGGGACTTTACCTTCCCAGATGCTGACACTCACGGAGCTGATTTTAATCTCTTGGTAGCTGCTCTCTGGCCCAGAACCAGGGGATGCGGAGGGAGGGGCATATTAGGGAAAGGAAAAGACCGGTGGAAAGACAGCAAAGGAAACCAAGGGCTGATTATTTACCAGAGGGTCTCCAGTAAAACTGGAACCTGAAATCCTCCACACGGTCGTTATTTCCTAAAATGATGTTCTGTTTTTCTTCTATCTGGGGCCTCTGAGTAGTAGAAGCAGAAATCGCTCCCAGAGTCCAGGGCCATGGGTGGCTGTTTCCTCACATCAGGTGCCTCAGGAACTGGGCTGTGGACAAGGCTCCCTCTGGGGGCAGCTGCCAGGCACCTTGTGCGGCGCTGGCCTCCTCAAAGTGTGGGGGCGAACCAAGCAGGCTCCCTGCAGCCAAGGAATTCAGAACCCACAGCTGCCATCGTGAGTGCCTGGGCTCTGCCAATCACACAGGGCCTTTGCATCCACGATGGTCACCTCGCTCGTGCGGCAGCCTGGTGAGATAGATGGGGTTATCATCCCAGGTGAGAGAGTGAGGGAGGTTTCCAGGGACAGCCCTGTGTGTCCAGCCTGATGCTGCCACTCCCTGAGATGGTTCTGTGGGGACACGCTGTCTTCACAGAGGGCAGGAGAAAAGGAGGAGACTAAGGCCAAGGTTTGCTGCAGCCCAGTCCCTGGCCCCAGAGGGAGTGGCATAGGTTATGCTGAATGGATGGATGGAAGAATAAATGGACAGGGGAACGGATCATCCTGGTGCGGGGGAGGGGATGATGAATGATGGATGGATGAATGAATTAGAGACTGCCCAGAGGAGCTGGAGTTTGAATCCCCCTGAGCTTTTCAGACACTGGGCTTTAACTGACCTTGCAAGATTCACAGAAAGTAAAGAGACTCTCTCTTTAGAAAAATAATAAATACTTCTCAGTGAAGGAGATGATGCTGGGGGCTGGGTGAAGGGGAGATGAAAAGTTGAAATTTTTTAGAACATGGAAGGGACATTTTAGTGTCAAATAAGATGAGATTGAGCCATAATCTTAAATGCAGAAGGAAAAAGAAAGCAATGCAGATGGAGAGATCTGTCTTCAGCAGCCTTGGCCACCATATTTCTGGGATCCCATCGAATGCATGATTCACTAGAAAATCTCCAGTTGGCTTGGAATCAGAGACTTTTTCAAGCTGGGCTGAGTGCGGAGAACTCCTTGTCCAGGTCCCAGCTGGTCTCTGCCACAGTTCCAGAGCCTTCTGCTCAGAGAGCCTGTCCTGGCCCCCGTGGTCCGTCTCAGAGCCTGTAAGGAAGTTTCCAGCAGTGGCCACTCAGGTTGTCCCTGCAGAATGCCAGGGGTCTTAGGGACAAGGGGCCCATTCTGGGCCCAAAGTCCATGTCTGTGTTTGGTCTCCAAGGAGCACACTGGGAACTTTGCTCAGTTTGCCAGGGTGCATCTCACACCTGTCCTGGGAGGGAGGGTGCCGGTCCCCCTTCCTTAAAGGTGCCAAACCACAGCTGGAAATGCAGCTTCTGGAATATAGCAGGAGGGACCTTCCACCACCACCCTGGGGGCTGGTGGGGGATGCAGAGTGAGCTGGGAAGAAAGCCTCTGACGTATATTTGCTTTTCTTTCCTAAAATGTAAGTTCACATCCTTAGAACAGCTCTTCTCATTGAAAAAATTTCAGGCAACACTGGTAAATTTAAAGAAAGTTTAACAACAAATCACCTGAAATCCCACCACCCAGACGAATGGATGTGATCAGCTGGCTGAGCATCCTTCCTGATAAGCTCTCCATGCATCTGTTCATGCTGTTCTAAAACTTTTATCGATTGATTTATATTTTTATTTTTTTATTCTTATCCGAGGACATTTTTTTCACTGCTTTTAGAGAGAGATGAAGGGGGGGAGAGAGATGTCAATTTGAGAGGGAAACATCAATCAGCTGCCTCCCAAATGCACCCAGTTCGGGATTGAACCTATGACCTTTTGGTGCCAAGGACCACACTCCAACCAACTCAGCCAAACCTGCTAGGGCTCTGTAACCTTTTTTAAAAAAGACCCAATGTGCTGTGGGCCTTGCTCTGTGCCCACAAACATGAATTTACATTGTCAGTGAAAAAAAAAAAAAACCATTGCACCTTTATTTGACTTTAGATTCACTTTATTAACTACACCTCTATGGATGGACATCTAGGTTGTTTCCTACTTTTCACTCTCACAATCTGACCACTCCAATAGTGGTTTCCTGCAGAATTCCCCCTTCTGCTTCCTTCTACGGGAAACCAGCTCAGAGCAGCCTGAAGGAAGAAGGGAGAGAGAGGAGAGAGGAACTGAGAAGTGGGGAGGAGGAAGGGCTTTGGGGCTTCTAGAGAAGTCCCCCAGAGAACTGGGGAGGAGCCTAGGGCCAGCAGTGCCTGGTGAGGGCCAGAAGCTCAGGCTGGTCTCAGCTGCCCTTCTCCAGAGCAGAGGGTTCCAGAGCCTGCATATCCCAGAGGGTTGGGTTCAGCCTGTCCCTGTCCCCGAAGCCTAACAACAACCTACCCTTCCAGACGGTGTGGAGTGTGGAGCTGGGACGGTGAGAGGGGGCAATGACATGCTCCCAGGGGGAACGGGGGTCAGGCTGCTGAGGACAAGACCCAGCAGGCACCTGCAGAAACTGGCCAAGGAACAGGGAAACATGAGGAATATGCTCCGATTCTGTTCTCTCACTCCCCCCACCCTGCCCCAAGCCTAGCCATGGGAACTCAGAGCTCCAACCTTTGACCTCATGGAAAGAAGCCGGATGTTTCCCAGGGAAGCAGCCTAGGACAAACACTGCAGATGGAGGGGGAGTTCTTGGGGTTTCTGTTCTGAGTCATCCAGAGAGACCCTTAACCTGTAGGCAGCATATTACCACTTCAAAGCATTTTAAAGAGAAGCCACAGACCAGGAAAAGGTACTGACAAAGCACATATACCACAATAGCCTCATCCCTAAATATGTAAAGAGCTCTCAAAATTCAATAAGAAAACAAACTATTTGACGATTAAAAAAAAAAAAAAAAAAAAAAACAGGCAAACAAGGAACAGACATTTCACCAAAGAGGACATGTGAGTGGCAAATAAGCATGTGGAAAGATGCTCACCATCATTCTTTAATGATGATTAGTTAAACAATTTAGAAAGCACTTTCAAGTCCTATTCCCACTTGATCGTTCCACCAGTTCTGTGAGGTTAGTTCTTGTTATTATTGATTCCCATTTTATAGTGAAGAAATGGAGGCTCATGGTGCTTAAGTGACTTGCCCAAGGTCAGAACTGAGACTCAAAGCAGGGAACTCTTTCCACTTGGGAGATTTCCATGTTCTAAGAATGTTCTAGAAACCCAACACTTAGTATCCAACTGGACAAGGTCATATTTTTCGTTTTAAACAAGGAGAGAAGAGCACATCCCACTACATCCACCCACCATCCTGACCAGCCTCATAGGTGGTAGGACCCAGCACAGGGCCTGCCCCTACGGGCGCCCAGTAAAGTGGGAGCAGGTGAATCTTGAATGGCCAAAAGCAGTGTTCTTGCAGGCTGAGAGAAGCCCACCCTGTGGACTGACCACAGCTGGACCTTTGCTTCATAGAAAGGGTGCCTGTTCCAGGGATAGCTGGTCCCATCCCAGGACCTGGCCACAGCTTCGGCTTCCTGGTCCTGTGTTTGGACAGGGGCTTGAGGTGCTGCAATGCACCTTGACTGAGAACTCGGTTCCAGCTGAGGTTCTGGGCCCTGGTCCTGGCACTGGGACCCTCCAAAGGCACAGGGTGTGGGGGACTTCAGGCTGGCAGAAGGAGAGGAGGGCACAGGATTGCTCATAGCGCCTCTCCTCCACCTTGGTCCCCTGTAGTTCCTCTGTCCTCCCCAGTCCGTCACCCATCATAGTGCTCAGCACAGTGTTCCTCTACCAGAGGCCAAGAGGCAATGCTACAAACTCCTCGAAGGCAGAGATATTGTCCAGTCAACTGCATGTCTTTGCTAGGATCTAGCAAAGAACTTGGCACAGAGCTCAAGGAACTGGGAAAGGAAGGAAGAGGGGCCAGGGTAGGGAGAGATTGATACATACAGGCTAGCAGGCCTAGCAAGCCTGTTCCCTACACTGGCCATTGGGGGCAGGGCCTGGTGTTGCAGTGTGTGGACACCAAGAACAGCTCCCACCTCAACTCCCACCCAAAGAGGGCGCTGTGCTCACAGTCTTTGTTCCCTCCACATGGACCTGGCTTTCATTCATTCAACAAGCACTGATGGATCATCTATAGATGCCAGGCTGTTTACATACATGAAGTCATTTAATCCTCAAAACAAGTCTACTTGCCAAGTACCACGATTATCCCCATTTGACAGGCAAGAAAACTGAAGCATGGAGAGGTCACAGAGCTAGTAAAGGGCAAACCTAGAGGATTTGGATTCACAGTCTAAGTTCTTAACCACCACAATCTCCTGCCTCCCAAAGACAGACCAAGCCAAACCCTTGCCCTCACCCTGCTTACATTCTATGGGGGAAAGAGCCCAGAAATCATCTGATAGATTATAGTTCTATGGTGATAAGTGCTAGAAAGAAAAACAAATCCATGTCTCGGACACTGATTTGTGTGTGTCTTTGGGCAAATTGCTTCACTCCTCTGAGCCTCTGTTTTTCAACCTGGTAAAAGCAGGTCATTTTTTTGCACATATCTGTCCAATTTTCCCAACACCATTTACTATCTAGACTACCTTTATTGCATTGTATGTTCTTGCCTCCTTTGTTGAGTAAAATTGACCATAAAAGCATGGGTTTATTTCTGGGCTTTCAATTCTGTTCCATTGATCTATGTGTTTGTTTTTATGCCAGTTCCATACTGTTTTGATTACTATGGCCTTGTAGTATAGTTTGATATCAGGTGGTAAGATTCCTTCAACTTTGTTCTTCTTTCTCAAGGTTGCTGTGGCTTTTCAGGGTCTTTTGTGGTTCCATATAAATTGTTGGAGTATTTGTTCCAGTTCTGTGAAATATGCCAGTGGTATCTTGATAGAAATTGCCTTGAATCTACAGATTTCTGGGAAGTATAGACATTCTAATGATATTCATCTTTCTATCCATGAACATGGTATATGCTTCCACTTATTTGTATCTTCACTTTCTTTCTTCAGTGTCTTATAATTTTCTGAGTACAGGTCTTTTACATTCTTGGTTAAATTTATTCCTTGGGATTTTATTTTATTTTATTTTTCATGCAATTGTAAATGAGATTTTCTTAGTTTTCCTTTCTGATAGTTTGTTATTGACTTATAAAAATGCAACTGACTTCTGTATATTTATTTTGTGTCCTGTAACTTTACTGAGTTCATTGATCAGTTCTGGTAGTTTTTGTTGGAGTCTGTAGGGTTTTCTATGTACAATATCATATCATCTGCAAATAATTACTGTTTTCCTTCTTCCTTTACAATTCAGATGCCCCTTATTTCTTCCTCTTGTTTGACTGCTGTGGCTAGGACTTCCGGTACCATCTTGAACAAGAGAGGTGAAAGCAGACATTCCTGTCTTGTTCTTGATCTCAGTGGAAGATCGTATGTAGAACTTCCACTAAGTAGTAGTTTTTGCCCATTGAGTATGATGCTGGCAGTGAGTTAGTTATATATGGCTTTTATTATGTTAGGGTATGTTCCCTCTATTCTCACTTTGCTGAGAGTTTTTATCATATATAGGTACTGAATTTTATCAAATGCTTTTTCTGCATTTATCAAAATAATCATGTGATTTTATCCTTGATTCTGTTTATGAGGCATATCACATTTATTGATTTGTGAATATTACACCAACCTTGTATCCCCACAATAAATTCCATTTAGTCATGGTGTATAATCTTTTTAATGTGTTGCTGGATCTGCTTTGCTAATATTTTGTTGGGGATTTTAGCATCTATGTTCATCAGAGTTATTGGCCTACAATTTTCTTTCTGTGTAGTATCCTTGTCTGGTTTTGGAATTAGGATAATGCTGGCCTCATAAAATGAGCTTGGGAGTCTTCCCTTGTCTTGAATTTTTTGGAATAGTTTGAGAAGGAGAGGTGTTAGTTCTCAGAATGTTTGGTAAAATTCACCTGTGAAGCCATCTGGTCCATGGCTTTTGTTTGCTGGGAGGTTTTTGATACTGCTTCAATTTCATTAGGTGTAATCAGTCTATTCTTACACCACATACAAGAATAAACTGAAAATGGATTAAAGGCTTAAACGTAGGATTCAAAAGCATAAAAATCCTAGAAGGAAACATAGGCAGTAAAATTTCAAACACTTCTCATAGCGGTATCTTTTTCTATGTCTCATCAGGCAAGGGATACAAAAGAAAAAATAAACAAATGGGACTACATCAAACTAAAAAGTTTTTGCACAGCAAAGGAAACCATCAACAAAATTAAGACAACTCAGTGAATGCAAGAACATATTTGCCGATGATACATCCATTAAGGGATTAATATCCAAATTTTATAAAGAACTTATAAAGCTCAACACCCTCCCCAACAGTCCAATTAAGAAATGGGCAAAGGACCTGAATAGACACTTTTCCAAAGAGGACATACAGAAGGCCAATATATATATGAAAAGATGCTCAATGTCCCTAATTATCAAAGAAATGCAAATTAAAACCACAATGAGCTATCACTGCATACCTATGAGAATGGCCGTCATCGATAAATCAACACACAACAAGTGCAGGTGAGGGTGTGGAGAAAAGGGAGTCCTCGTGTACTAGGGGTGGAAATGCAGACTGGTGCAGCCACTGTGGAAAGCAGTTTCCTCAAAAAATTAAAAATGGGACTGCCTTTTGACCCAGCAATTCCACTTCTGGGAATATAGCTGAAGAATCTTGAAATCCTGATTTGAAAGATGTGTGATGGCTCATGTTTGGAAGCAGCCCAAGTGCCCATCAGTAGATGAGTGGATAAAAAAGCTGTTACATTTACATAATGGAACACTGTTCAGCTAGAAAAAAAAGAAGGAAATCTTACCCTCTGGGACAGCGTGGATGGACCTGGAGAGTATTATGTTAAGTGAAATAAGCCAGTCAGAGAAAGACAAGTATCGTATGATTTCACTTACCTGTAGAATCTAATGAAGAAACTAATCAAACAAGCAAGATAGAAATAGACTCACAGAGACAGAGAACAGGCTGGCAGTTGCGAGAGACAAGGGGGTTGGGGGGCTGGGCAAAAAAGGTGAAGGAATTAAACAAACAAGAAACCCTCACAGACACAGGCAACAGTGTGGTGACTGCCAGAGGGAAAGGTGGTTGGAGAGGTAGGAGAGGGTAGAGGGGGGATAAGTGGTGACGGAAGGAGACTTGACTTTGGGTGGTGAATGCACACTACAATACACAGATGATGTATTATAGAATTGTATACCCGAGACCTATCATTTATTTAAGCAATGTCACCCCGATAAATTCAATAAAATTAAAAACAATAAAAGCAGGCCACTACTCATCTGTTGCACCCACCTGCTCCAGGTGTTGGCAGGGTTGAAATGAGCTAATGGACATGGGAGCCGTGCATTTTTATTTTTTTCTACCAACACCAAACCACAATGAGCTACCACTTCATACCCACTAGGATGGCCTTCATAAAAAATAATGAAAACAAGTGTTGGTGAGGGAATGGAGAGACTGGAACCCTGGCAGGCTGTTGGGGAGAAGGGAAAATGATTTGGCTGCTGTGGGAAACAGTTTGGTGGTTCTTCAAAAAACTAAACATAGATTTAGCAAGGATCCAGCCATTCCCTTCCTAGGTACATATACAAAAGAATAAAAAATGGTGCTCAAACAAATACATAAACACCTGTGTTCTTGGCAGCATGAGTCCAGTAAATGAAAGGCGGGAATAACCCGAATGCCATCAATATATGAGTGGACAAAGAAGCTGTGCCATATATACATGCAATGGAACGTTACGCAGCCATCGAAAGGAATGAACTGCTGTATAGCCTACGACTTAGATGAACCTTGAAAACATCACGCTAAATGAAAGAAGCCAGTCACAGTCACATATTGTCCATTCCTGTGAAAGGCCTAGAAGAGGTCAAACCACAGAGAGAGAGAGCAGACAGGTGGTTGCCTGGGGCAGGGCAGAAGTTGCATTAAGGACACGAGCTTTCTTTTCAGGCTGATGATGGTGTTTTGAAACTAGACAGAGACGGTAGTTGCACAACCTCGTGAATGTACGAAATACCCTTCGGTGACTCACTCAAAACGGTTAATTTTATGTTATGTTCATATTTTTCTCAAAAACGTGAATTAAGGGCCTGAGGGGTGATGGCGGACACCAGGAAGAGAGCTCCCGGGGCGATTGTTCTCTCCCGACCCAGAGGCCATCTCCAAGCTTGAGAAGAGTGGAAAGGACTGTTAGAGGCTATCCACCCCATTTTACAGACAGGGAGGGCCGGGACTCGCTCAACGCCTCGAAATGCATGGCAAGTCATGGAAGAACTAGAGGTAGAATCCACAGCTCAAGCCAACTCACACCATGATGCTGCATGGCCTCTGCTGGTCATCCTAGGCTGGCGGGGGCCCGTGGCCATGATCAGATGCGTGAAGGTCAAGCTCACACTGGCCTTTGGACCTGAGTGTGTGAAAGGGACCAAGTCATCAACCAAATGGCTGTCCAGGCTCATCCAAGTCAAAGGCTTTGCATGAGTCAGCCTCCTCCATAACAGCAGTCACAGCTTGAAGAGGAAAACCCATTAGCCAGCTGTTTGACTTCTGCATCCCAGGAGCAAGGGCCATGGAGGAGGGCCAATATTCCAGTATTAGGCATTTGCTGACCACTCTCCCACCCCCCAGAGAGACTGGAGCGTCCAGTCAGGCCTAGAGGGTGAGGCCAGCTGAGCCACTGGAGCCCTGAGGGGTTCTTCTGTTGTTGCAGCTTTTGCTGGCTCAGACCTGTCAGGCAGGTAGAAAAGGGACCGGCCAGCCTCTGCTGGACACCCAGTCTCTCTCAATATGGTCACAGGTGGGACGCTGTCCGAGATGGGAAACAGGATGGGGTGTGGGTGCTGTGGAGGAGCCCCCCAAGGCAGCAGAGTGAATGAGAGATGAGCAGCAGAAGAGCTTGTTTGCTGAGCACCTGCCTGTCCCAGGACCACAGAGCAGGCGTCTCATTCACTCTTCTGCAGGACCTGGGCCTACAGGCAAGGAGACAGCTGCCAGGACCCCTGCTGCATTCCACGGGGAGGCAGGAGAAGCTGGGATTCGAACTTGGATCAGCCCCTAAACCAGCCACTTCCACCAGGGGATGGAGGAGGCGCTGGAGTCACAGTGACTTCAATCCCAGCTGCCTGTCCCGCTCTCTGTAATGCACCTTGTCCCCCGAGGACCCTTTTTGCTTCTGCACTCACTGAGCTGAGAGGGTTTTTTTTTCTGTTTTGTGGTTTGAAATTTTTTGATAATCAAAAAAGCCTGGAAAGAGCTGTTGTCAGTGGGGATGGGAGTGGTTTGGATTTAGGGGGCCAGGGAGTTGGGGTCACAACTGAGCAGAAGGCTGGTGGCCACCAAGAGGAGTGGAACCCGGGATCAGAGGCCTGCACAGCCCTCTGGGGTCCTAGGGGTCTGTGCCCCAGGCCACCAGGCCAGAACAGCACTTAAAACACCTTAGCTCGGGGTTCACGGCAAAACCACCATTGAGAAAAGCACGGGCAGCCATCCCTGAGGAAACAAAGGAGCATTTCCGGCCCTTCTCCCCCGTTGGAACAATGAAAAAGGGATCCAGCAATTGTTTGGTTGTGACAGGTCTCACGCATGTAGTCTGACTTGGCTGATACCTGAACTTTCTTTTCATGTGGATTTTGGTCTCATCTCCCTGGTGATTCCACTTATATTAAACAGAACCAGTAAAATGAGACAGCAAAAAGGTAATGAAAGTGAGTGTCAAGGGACAACAATGACCAGGAAAAGAAAGTATTTATGTTGTACAATTGTGCCGTCCAGAAAGGGTGTGGGGGTGGCACAAGGAGTCCACCGAGCTGCCCACCGAGACTTGCGGCAGAGCCGAGTGCCACCCAGGTCTGCTGGACGCCACATGGAGACTACTCGGAGCCAGCAGCAGAGACTCAGGCCTCGGACCCAGTGCTCCTCACTGATGGGACTCAGGAGGGATGGGGCGGGTGGTTCCCGGGGCTGGGCATCGTCAGTGGGAAGACAGTCCCATCGAGGTTTACGCTGCCTTCATTGGAAACGCACCGTCTCCTCCCGCTTCTAACACAGGCCACAGGTCACAGACACGTGAGCAGCACTGGGGACTGTGTCGGCCCTGGGTGTCGGCTGGATCTTCCTGTCACGTGATTGTTGTTGCAGAGAGCCTGCAGACGGTTCGTTCTCCTCGTTCTTCTCATCTGCGGTGGTTGTGAGACTGACCGCCCGACCCTGTTGTCTGATGTGCCGGTGAAGAAGCACCAGGATCACTGTGTCCTGCGCATTCACTACTTTGCTAGCTGTACACATTCATGGTTTTATTAAAGTCATTGGGGAACACAGGTTAACAAACAACACAGAGTTTTGGGTGCACAACTTTGTGATACAACATCTGTCTGCTCTGTCGTGTGTTCCCCACCTGACGTCTGGGGTCCTCCTGTTGTCTTGTTTCTGACCCCCTTTCCCCTCGTTATTCTCCCCCAACCTGTAAACCTATGGTATCCAGCATTCTGCTATAACTATGAGTTTGTTTTGTTTGTGCATTTGCTGCTTTTTGTTTTACATCCCAAATAGGACTAAAATTATATGGCTCTTATCCTTTTCCATCTGACTTGCTTCACTTAGCATAATGCTCTCAAGACCCACCCAGGGTGCCATAAAAAACAATTTTTCACCTTTTTATGGCTGAGTAGTATTCCACTGTATATACGTACCACTTCTTCTTTATCCAATCATCCACTGAAGGACACTTACATTGTTTCCATGTCTTGGCTATTGTGAATAATGGTGCAGTGAGCAGAGGGGTACATACGTCTTCATGAATGAGTATTTTCACATTTTGGGGGGGTAGATACCCAGAAGGGGAATTGCTGGGTCATACAGTGTCTCTTCTTCATTTTTGAGGAAATTCCATACTGTTCTCCACAGAAGCTGCACAAATTTACATTCCCACCAGCAGTGCGCGAGGGTTCCTTTTTCTCACCATCCTCTCCAACATGTTATGTCTTGTCTTGTTGATGACAGCCATTCTCACAGGTGTGAGGTGGTATCTCATTGCGGTTATTATCTGCACTTTCCTTATAACTAGCGATATTGAGCATCTCTTCATACATCTGTTGTTCATTTGTACATCTTCCTTGGGAGAGTGTCTAGTCAGGTCCTCTGTCCATTTGTTTTTCTTTTTTTTAAAGATTTTATTTATTTATTTTTAGAGAGAGGAGAAGGGAAGAAGAAAGAGAAGAAGAGAAACATCAATGTATGGTTGCCTCTTGTGCACCCCCTACTGGGGACCTGGCCTGCAACCCAGGTGTGTGCCTTGACTGGGAATCGAACCAGCGACCTTTTGGTTTACAGGCCAGCACTCAGTCCACTGAGCCACACCAGCCAGGGCTGTCCCTTTCTTTTTTATCGAATTGTTTTTATTGTTATTGATTGTGTGACTTCTTTATGTATTTCAGATATTAGCTCCTTGTCTGAGGCATTGTTTTCAAATATTTCTCCCATTGGGTTGGCTGGCAGCTTGCTTTATTGATGATTTCTTTTGCTGGGCAGACGCTTTTCAGCCTAATGTAGTTCCATTCATTTATTTGTTTTCTTTTACTTCCCTTGCCTTTGGGGTCAACTTCACAAAAAGCCTTCTGAGATCAAGGTCCAAAAGTTTGGTGTCTGTGTTTTCTTCTTTGTATTTTATTGTTTCAGGTGTTATATTCAAGTCCACAATCCAGTTAGAGTTAATTTTTGTGTGTGGCACTTTCTCTCTTTGAATATTTTGAGTATTTCATCCCACTCTATCCTGACTTGTCAGGTTTCTGATGATGATGTAATGGGGTTTCCTTTGTGTGTATGGTCTTTCCCCCTGGCTTCCTCAAGAATTCTTTCTTTGTCACTAACTTTTGACAATTTTAATGTAATGTGGCCTGGAGATCTTTTTGCGTTGAGGTTATTAGGGGTTCTGTTAGTTTCTTGAATTGGAGAGTCCAGTTCTTTCCATAGGTTTGGAAAGTTCTCACGGATTATTTGAATAGGCTTTCTGTCCCCTTCTCCCCCTCTCCTCCTCCTGGTTTACCCATCTTCCTCATGTTGCTCTTTCTAATGGAGTCGGATTGTTCTCATAGAGTTCCTTCATTTTTTCTAAACTTTCAGTCCCCTCTCTTCCTCCCCTTGGGTCGTTTCTAGGTGTCTACACGAGCTTGCTCAGCCTGTCTTCCATCTCGTCTGCCCCGAATCCACCGTCCTCTAAGGAATGCCTTGTCTCATCGAGGTCTTTGGCTCCAGAGTTTCTGTTTGATTCGTTTGTAAAGTGTCAATCTCTTTGGTAAAGTACTCCTTTTGTTCACTAATTTTCTCCCTGAGCTCATTGGACGGCCTTCCTGAGTCCTCTCGCATCTCCCAGAGCTTCTTCATAACTGCAGACCGCAGTTCTCTGTCATGTTGTCACTGTCTTCTGTGACTTTGAGATTTGTTTCCGGAGACTTCTCGTTTTCCTTCTGTGCTCCCCTGTTACCTCAGCCATTCATGGTGTTTGTCGGATGGTCTGTCTGCCTGCGTATTTGAAGTAGGGAGTTCATTTCTTGTTGAGATGCTGTTTTGCTGTCCACATTCAGAGATTGGTAGACAGGGTACTTCTCTTGTTTTCCAGCAGATGGTGGTATAATGCAAGTTTTCGTTTTCTCTTCTTTGTACCTCTGGGGTGCCAGGGGAGCAGTGGGGCTTTGGATAAGGGAAGAGCTGTGTATCCACACCCACGGGACCGCCCTCTCTGAGACCCCCTCACGTCAGTTACAGTTACGGTTACTAGGGTGGGGAATTGCAGTCCGGGCTCCTAGCCCTGCCTCCTTTTCTCTCAGGGTCACTGGCCCTGCTGTGTTCTTGCAGGTGTCTCCACCAGGCTCTGCCAGGGGGTGGGGCAGGTGGCCAGGAGTTGGGGGGACAACATGACGATTTCACAGCCGCACTGCACTGTGTGCTGCTTAAGGCATTTCAGTTTTCTCTGCCTGGCTCTGTCTAGGGTGGTAGGGGCTACGGAGCAGCTTCCCTATCCTGGGGCTCACACTCCTCTTCCAGTAAAGGCTGTCGGCTGTCAGCAGTGCTTCCCAGCCCTGTCTGCTGCGGGCTGCCATGATGGGGAGGAGGAGAGGGAGGTACCTCCTCTGGGGGGCCCACTGTTTCTGCCCCTCATGCTTCAGGCCGCAGAGTGAGCACTGGAGCCTGACTTCTCCACCGCTGACTAGCTGGCAGGATTCTCAGGCAGCAGGGCTGCATCTGCGGCAACTGTCTCTGTCCTTCCCTCCGTCTGGCTTCCCTTACTACTCCAATCTGCCCACCTTCGAATGTTCCCTGGGTGGACCTTCTGGTCATGTTTGTGCGTTGGACAGGGGATCCTTTGTTGAGTTATAGTTGTCCGACTTGTAAATTTGAGGGAAGAAACAAAGGAGACTTCTCACTCTGCCACGAAGCTTACCTCGCTTCCTTGATTTTTAAGTTTATTTGCTAAATAATATATCAAGCAATGACTTTGGGATGCTTGTATTTTAAAATAAGTTTAGTTTTGAAAAAAAAATTCAGAGAACACTCCAAATCAATATGTAAAGCATAAACACAGGTGGCAAATAATTAAAATTAAGTTATGATAAAACCTAAATGTCTAATTAAAATATGGAAAGTGTTTAACCTCATATTTAATCAGTGAAAGGTAAATTAAAGCCACAGAGAAATATCATTGGACACCATAAGACTGGCAAAGAGAGAGACACAGAGAGCCTGCAAAATAGTAGGCAAAAAAGTATGGAAAATCAAACCTCATATATTCCTAGTCCAATATAAACTCAACAAGAGATGAATCTGGGGCTATTTAATAAACCTCAGTTCAATTCCACTTCTAATAGCATACTCCAGGGGTTGCCTGCTAGGCGAGTGGCAAGCCTGATATGACAGGATGCCCAGTCTTTCCTGGGATGTAAGGGCTGCAGACGAAACTTTCACCTGGGATACTGGGGATACTGGCGTCTAGCAAGCTGTTCTAGAAGGGTCTGTCTTAAACACTTAAGAAGAGCCCTGGCTGGATGGCTCAGTGGCCTAAGGCATCGTCCTGTGCACCAGAAGATTATGAGTTCAATTCCTGGTCAGGGCACATACCTACGTTCTGGGTTTGATCCCTGTCTGCTTCAATCACGATGCTTATGTGTTGAGACATGGTCCCACGATCGTGAGTCGAGTAACAGAGTGAAAGCTGGGGCAGTTGTGTCTACTGCCCTCACTAAGCAAAGCCAAGATGGAAGGCCAAACGTGGCTGAAAGAGGAAGGGCTAATTTACAGCCCTTCTGTCCACAGGAAGCCATACTCTCCTTCCTCAGTAGCAAACCTCCTCCTTTTAAGTTGAGAGGTGGGTATGTGGCCCCATTCTGGCCAGTGACATGCTAGGAGGAGTTTGCTAGGGGTTTCTAGGAAAGCGATTTCTTCCTTCAACCACGGCAAGGGAAGCAGAACAATGTCTCTCCATTGTGTTGCCCTGGCTCCCAGACCCCAAGTACAGCTGTGTGGTGCCTGGAGCCGCAGCGCCAACCCCAGGACCGCGCAAGCAAGGGGCGGAGAGTTAGGCGCCGACCTTGAACTATGACATTGTTGAGCTGCTGTCCCCCCTGCAGCCAGCACCCTTCTCTGGACTTCTAGTCATGTGCAAATGGAAACGATTCATCAGGCATTCTGTTTCTTACAAGTAAAAGTCTTTGTGGCTCATACAATATGTACAAATAAATTCGGATAGTCAGTGATTCAGGTTCAGGGACCTCGGAGCATACTGTGATGGGCCTGCAGTCAGCCCCCTCCCCCACCCCCATATCCACAGGTTCCACGTTCGCAAAGTCAATCAACTCTGGACCAAAAATATCGGAAAAAAAAAGTTACGTTGTTGCTGACATGTACTATGTATGGCTGCATCCGTGCTGGATGCACACAGGCTTTTTCCTTGCCATTTCCCCTAAACAACACAGCATAACAACTATTTACATAGCGTTCCCCTTTGGCATTGTGAGTGCTCAAGGTGACTGAAAGTACACAGGAGGGCACGCGTGGGCTGCATGCAAACCCTGTGCCCTTTTACATAAGGGACCTGAATGTCCAAAGGTTTTCGTACCCACAGGGCACCGTTTCCCCAGTCCCTGTGGGTTGGGGGAAGGGTGGGAAATGACTTCGAATTACTCAGCCAGAGAACAAAAAGAATGTCAAGGAGAAAGAGAAATCAAAGGTAGCTATTCGTTTGTGTTTTCAAGTATTTATTGAGTTGGAGTTATTGACAGGCACTGTGCTTCCGGGAATACTTTGATGAAAGAGGTGAGCAAAGCTTGTGCCTTCATGTGGTGTGTATGCTTCATAAATAAATTTATGAAAAAGATGAATGCTGAATGGCAAGACACAGTTTAGTGACAGTGGGAGTTCCAAGTTCAAGAAAGAGTTGATAATTCTGCATTTTCCCGACCTCCCGGGAGTCCCTTTATTGAAAACTGAACCGGAGTCACATCGGACAGAAACCCCTGCTGAGAGACAGACACCGTGAAGTATGAAATATGATAAATTGGAAACACTTTTCCACCTTCAAAGGATGGCCATGGCGAGAGGAATATATTAAAATAGAGACATGGCTCTGAGAGAATGTCCTTTGAAAAGAAAATAAAGATGGAATTAGGATTGCCATACAGGCCAAAATTGTCACTGCCTTAATACAGTAATGTAGTTCTAAATTATACCAGGTATTAAGGATAATAAACACTTAAGAGTAGGATACAAAATGGTAAGCAATAAAGAAAATATAATGAGACACATCCCTCATTTTCTTATCCCAAATTGAAGAACCTGCCTGTATACTTACCCAAATTCTCTGCCTTTCACTCCCAATAGAACAAATGCCACTTATACGACTGGAAGCTCGGCCTCCCTTCTATGCTCCAGGTTCCAGCTTTCCAAGGACTAGACTCGTTCAGTTGTCCTCTCTCCCACTGCAGCACAAACCTGTCTCTCCTGCCCTGGCTGGCGTGGCTCAGCAGGTTGCAGTGTCATCCTGTAATCGAAAGGTTGCTGGTTTAATTGCCAGTCAGGGCGCAGGTCCAATCCCCGAACTGGGCATGCACAGTAGGCAGTCGATGGATGTTCCTCTCTCACATCAGTGTTTCTCTCTTTCCCTTCCTCTCTCCCTTCCACTAAAGCTATCTTAATATTTAAAAAATCTCTTTCTGTTGTACATTCAAGAAACGAAATTAGACTACTTTCTTACACCATATACAAAACTAAACTCAAAATGGATTAAAGATTTAAACGGAAGACCTGAAGATATAAAACTCCTGGAAAAAAACATAGGCAATAAGCCCTTTGACATTGGTCTTAGCAGGATTTTTTTTTTTTTTTTGAGATGTCTCCGTAGGCAAAGACAACATGAGCAAAAAATAAACAAATGAGAACTCATCAAACTAAAAAGCTTTTTCACCACAAGAAAACCATCAACAAAACAAAAAGGCAACCTACTGAATGGGAGAAGATACTTGCAAATGACATATCTGATAAGGGGTTAAAATATATAAGGAACTCGTACAGCTCAATTTAAAAAACATGAACAACCTGATTAAAAAATGGACAGAGCACCTAAATAGATATTTCTCCACAGAGGACATACAGATGGCCAAGAGACGTATGAAAAGGTTCTCAACATCACTAACTATCAGAGAAATGCAAATCCAAACCACAATGACCTATCACCTCGCACCTAGCAGAATGGCTATCACCGGTAAATCAACAAACAAGTGCCAGCGAGGAAATGGGGGGAATGGAACCCCTATGCACTGTTGGTGAGATTGCAAACCAGTGCAGCTACTGCGGAGAACAACACAAAGTTCCCTCAAAAAACTAAAAGTAGAACTAGCGTAGGACACAGCAATTCTGCTTCTAGGTATTTATCCAAAGAAATCCAAAATGCTACTTTGAAAAGATATATGCATCCATGTGTTCACTGCAGCATTATTTACAGCTTGGTAGTGGCCTAAGCATTCATAGGCAGACAAATGGACGAAGAAGGAATGGCACCTTTGTAAAAGGGAATATTACTCAGCCATAAAGAGAACAAAATCTTACCATTTGCGACAACATGGTGGACTGAGAAGGTATTGTGCTAAGTGCAAAAAGTCAGGCGGAGAAAGACAAACACCATAGGGTTTCACTTGTAGGTGGGATCTGAAAACAAAATGAACAAGCAAACCAGAAGCACACTCATAGGTGCAGAGAACAAACTGACGGTCACCAGATGGGAGGCCGTGGCAGGATGGGCGCAGACAGGGAAAGGGTTGAGCACGAATGGGCGGTCACGGAACAGTCGTGGGGCTGTATGTCTGGCAGGAGTGTGCTTGGCGATTCTGCAGTAACTGTGTGTGGTGTGGGATGGGTACTGGATTTATCGAGGTGACTGCTTCCTAAGTATCTAAATGTCTGATCATTTCGTTTTACACCTGAAACTAGTATGTGCCAACTCTAACTGAAAAATAAATTTAAAAATAAAATATAAATTAAGTTAACAAATAAAATGGAGATAACATCCTCCTAAATCTCTTTCTGTTCTTCACATTAGATGCTTTCTATTAATATGCTTACAATTTCACTAATCATTTCCTCTGCAGCCTGTAACCTGATGTTTAGACTACCCAGTGGGGTTTTTTGTTCCGCATATGGTGCTTTTCGATTTCAAAACTTACATTTATTTTTGTCATTCTCATTTCTCTTCTGATATTCTCCATCTGTCCATTCTTATGACCCTTTTTTACATTCTTTTTTAAAAAATTATTTTATTGTTGTTCAATTACAGTCTCTGCATTTCCCCCCACCACGCCCCCCACCCCAGCCAAACTCACCTCCCTCCCTTGCTTCCACCCTCCCCCTTGGTTTTGTCCATGTGTCCTTTATAGTTGTTCCTGAAAACCCTTCCCCCCATTATCTCCTCTCTCCTCCCCTCTGGTTACTATCAGATTATTCTTAATTTCAATGTCTCTGGCTATATTTTGTTTGCTTTTTTCTTTTGCTGATTATGTTCCAGTTAAAGGTGAGATCATATGGCATTTGTCTTTCACTACCTGGCTTATTTCACTTAGCATAATGCTCTCCAGTTCCATCCATGCTGTCCAAAGGGTAGGAGCTCCTTCTTTCTCTCTGTTGCATAGAATTCCATTGTGTAAATGTACCATAGTTTTTTGATCCACTCATTTACTGATGGGCACTTAGGTTGCTTCCAGCACTTGGCTATTGTAAATTGTGCTGCTAAGAACATTGGGGTGCATAGGTTCTTTTGGACTGGTGTTTCAGGGTTCTTAGGATATAATCCCAGCAGTGGAATTGCTGGGTCAAAGGAAATTCCATTTTTAGTTTTCTGAGGAAATTCCATACTGTTTTTTTTTCTTTTTCCTTTTTTTAAAGATTTTATTTATTTATTTTTAGAGAGAAGAGAAAGGAAGGAGAAAGAGAGGGAAACATCAATGTGTGATTGCCTCTCATGTGCCCCCTACTGAGGACCAGGCTAACAACCCAGGCATGTGCCTTGGCTGGGAATTGAACCAGTGACCGTTTGGTTCACAGATCCACGCTCAATCCACTGAGCCACACCAGCCAGGGCTCCATACTGTTTTTCCACAGTGGCTGCACCAGTCTGCATTCCTACCAAGAGTGCACTAGGGTTCCCTTTCTTCCACATCCTCTCCAGCACTTGTTTGTTGATTTGTTTGTGATGGCCATTCTGACCAGCGTGAAGTGGTATCTCATTGTGGTTTTAATTTGCATCTCTCTGATGGTGAGTGATGCTCAGCATCTTTCCATGTGTCTCTGGGCCCACTGTATGTCCTCCTTGGAGAAGTGTCTGTTCAAGTCTTTTACCCATTTTTTAATTGGACTTTTTGTCTTCCTGGAGTGGAATCATGTGAGTTCTTTATATATTTTGGAGATCAAACCCTTGTCTAAGGTGTCTTTGGCAAATATGTTTTCCCATATGGTTGGTTCTCTTTTCATTTTAATGCTGTTTTCTTTAGCCACACAGAAGCTTTTTAATTTGATGAAGTCCTATTTATTTATTCTTTCCTTTATGTTCCTTGCTTTAGGGGACATATCAGTGAAGATGTTGCTGCATGAAATGTCTGAGATTTTTCTATCGATGTTTTCCTCCAGGACTTTTATGGTGTCATAACTTATATTTAAGTCTTTTATCCACCTTGAATTTATTTTTGTGTATGGTGTAAGTTGGTGACTAAGTTTCATTTTTATGCATGTAGCTGTCCAGATTTCCCAACACCATTTCTTGAAGAGGCTATTTTTACTCCATTTTATGCTTCTTCCTCCTTTGTCAAGTATTAATTGACCATAGAGACTTGGGTTTATTTCTGGGCTCTCTATTCTGTTCCATTGGTCTATGTGTCTGTTCTTATGCCAGTACTAGGCTATTTTGATTACAGTGGCCTTGTAATATAGTTTGATATCAGGTTTTGTGATCCCTCCTACTTTGTTCTTTCTCAAAATTGCTGCAGCTATTCAGGGTTGTTAATGGTTCCATACAAATTTCTGAAATGTTTGTTCTATATCTGTGAAATATGCCATTGGTACTTTAATAGGGATTGCATTGAATCTGTAAATTGCTTTGGGTAGTATGGACATTTTGATGATGTTAATTCTTCCAGTCCATGAGCATGGTACATGCTTCCATTGGTTTGAGTCTTCCTTAATTTATTACTTGAGTGTTCTGTAGTTTTCTGACTACAGGTCCTTTACCCCCTTGGTTAGGTTTATTCCTAGGTACTTTATTTTTCTTGTTGCTATATCAAATGGATTTTTTTCTCCCTGATTTCTGTTTCTGATATTTCATTGTTGGTGTACAAAAATGCCTTTGATTTCTGAATATTGACTTTGTATCCCACTGTTTTACCAAATTCACTTATTAGGTCAAATAATTTTTTGGTGGAGTCTGGAAGGTTTTCTACGTATTCTATCATGTCACCTGTAAACAATGACAGTTTTTCTTCCTCTTTTCCAATTTGGATGCCTTTTATTTCTTTTTATTGTCTGATTGCTGTGGCTAGGACTTCCAGTACTATGTTGAATAGGAATGGTGACAGCGGACATCCTTGTCTTGTTCCTGATCTTAGGGAGAAAGCTCTAAGTTTTTGCCCATTGAGTATGATGTTGGCTGTAGGTCTCTCATATATGAGCTTTATTATGTTGAGGAATGCTCTGTCTATTCCCACTTTGCTAAGTGTTTTTTTTTTATCATAAATGGGTGCTGTCCTTTTTTACATTCTTAAATGCACTTAAAATAAGTGCTATAAAGTTCTTTTCTCTTAATTCTGACCTTTGGATTTTCTTAAGGACTGTTTCTATGCACTGGAGGCTTTGAACAGAAAATGACATGCTCTGAAATTACTTTTTTTTAATTATATTTTATTGACTATGCTATTACAGTTGTCCCCATTTCTCCCCCATCATTCCCCTCCACCCTTTACACCCCCTCCCACCCACATTCCTCCCTTTAGTTCATGTCCATGTGTCATAAGTTCTTTAGCTTCTACATTTCCCACACTATTCTTGCCCTCCCCCTGTCTATTTTCTACCCACCATCTATGCTACTTATTCTCTATACCTTTTCCCCCTCTCTCCTCCTCTCACTCCCCTGTTGCTAACCCTCCATGTGATCTCCATTTCTGTGTTCCTGCTCCTGGCCTAGCTGTTTGCTTAGTTTGCTTTTGTTTTAGGTGTGGTTATTAATATCTGGGAGTTTGCTGTCTTTTTACTGTCCCATTTTTTATCTTCTTTTTCTTAGATAAGTCCCTCTAACATTTCATATAATAAGGGCTTGGTGATGATGAGCTCCTTTAACTTGACCTTATCTGAGAAGCACTTTATCTGCCCTTCCATTCTAAATGACAGCTTTGCTGGATAGAGCAATCTTGGATGTAGGTCCTTGACTTTCATGACTTGGAATACTTCTTTCCAGCCCCTTCTTGCCTGGAAGCTCTCTTTTGAGAAATCAGCTGACAGTCTGATGGGAACTCCTTTGTAGGTGATTCTGCCTTTATCCCTTGCTGCTTCTAGAATTCTCTCCTTCATTTTAATCTTGGCTAATGTAATTATGATGTGCCTTGGTGTGTTCCTCCTTGGGTCCACCTTGTTTGGGACTCTCTGAGCTTCCTGAACTTCCTGGAAGTCTATTTCCTTTGCCAGATTGGGGAAGTTCTCCTTTATTATTTGTTCAAATAAGTTTTCCACTTGTTGCTCTTCCTCTTCCCCTTCTGGTATCCCTATAATTCGGATGTTGGGACATTTAAAGATGTCCTGGAGGTTCCTAAGCCTCTCCTCATTTCTTTGAATTCTTGTTTCTTCATTCTTTTCTGTTTGGTTGTTCCTTTTTTCCTTCTGGTCTACTCCATTGATTTGAGTCCCAGTTTTCCTCCCATCACTATTGGTTCCCTGTACATTTTTCTTCATTTCACTTATTGTAGCCTCCATTTGTTCCTCTAATTTGCGACCAAAATCAACCAATTCTGTGAGCTTCCTAATCATCAGAGCTTTGAACTGTGCTTCTGATAGGTTGGCTACCAGTGCTTTGAGCTCTGCATCTGATAGGTTGACCACCTCCTGGCCATTCATACTGGCCCGGTTCTCCTTTTTGAGCCATTCTTGGTTTTGGTTTTTTTGTTTTTGTCTGGTGGAGGCTGTTACGTAGTGAGGGGTGGAGCCTTAGGTGTTCACCAGGGTGGGGCAGCCCAGTCACTGGGTTGTGATGCTGGATGTGGGGGCAGGGTCCGAGAGGGAACAATGGCACTTGCTCCATGCCCTTTCGTGGATTCCAGTCCCTTCAGCCTTTTCCCCCTATCAAATTTAGCCCTTCTGGTGCTGATTTCCATGTGGGTGGGCCTCTGCATGCTCCAGGACCCCGTTGATCTCCCCATCAAACTCTCCTGTGAGGTTGGGACTCCCTCCCGGCACCTTAGCCCCTACAAGTATTTTCAATGGGTGCTTTTAGGCTTCACTTCCTGGCGCTGGGGCCCTGTATCATGCAGTCTGTCTTGCTGCCCGTTTTCATCTGGTTTATCTGTGCTCAAATGAGTGTCCGCGGTCCACCGCCTTGTGCACCCCGCTTGGCCTCCTCATGTTCCGCAACGCTGCCACCTGTGCGCCTGGAGCGACTGCATGCCCAGGACCACCGCTGGCTTATCCCACCGAGATCCTACTCTACTAGCTGCGGACTCCTTTGGCCACTGACTCCGCCCCTCTTACCAGTCTGGGTGAATCGTTGTTGTCAGACTCCCACACAATTCAGTTTTCTCTCTGTCCTGGTTGGGTTTTTTTTTTTTTTTTTTTTTGGTTCTATATTTTTGTTGTCCTTAATCTTGGTTGTGAGAGGAGGCACAGCATGTCCAGCTACACCTCCATCTTGGCCGATGAAATTATGTTTTTAAAGAAGTACTACTGTGTATGCCATGTGGTCAAGGAACTTTTGGGGTACAAAAATAAAAAATGGGCACAATTTTTGAGGATAGTGTTCAGAAGGAACAGTGGTAGTTTAGTCTTGGGTGGTTTAGTCTTGGGTAGTTTAGTCAGGGCTCTGGCGGGAAGAACCAGGCAGGTGGGAAGGAACACTTTTCTGATCAGTCCGCCCAGACTACTGCCTTGTGTAACAGGTCGGCTTAGAGGAACTTTCTTCTCATTAGCAAGATTTGCACATCTGCCCGCAGAAGGCCTTGCAATGGAGTAGTAGCCACAAAGATACAATTTGGGGTCTGATGCATTCAGCCAAGAGCTTTTAAATGGAATCTCTCTACATCTGATGATAAATTAGAAAACAAACTATTTTCAGTAGCTTGGGTACAACCTAGTAATAAAGGTGAAAGGATGCTCTTAGTGTCACTTGAAAGCAGTGGTTCCCAGCTGGGGGCAAATTTGCCGCCAGTGGGTATTTGGCCGCGTCTAGAAAGGCTTCGGAGGGTCAGGACTAGGGAGGAGTGGAGCGCTGCTGGCATCTAGTGGACAAAGGGTGGGAATGCTGCAAAGCATCCTACTGACACACGACACAGCGTGCCCATGCAGAAGCAGTAGCTGTTCCGAATGATAGCAACACCGCTGAGAAACCCTGCCTTAAAAGTTGGTACTTTGTAAGTAGAGGAAACCCCTAAACTCTAAAATATAATTTTATGTTTAAACTCACGGGTCTCTCTTCCCACAAGCTGATGTTAAGGAGGCTTTGTTCACAGTGTCTGCTGATCTAATTCCTGTTAACTATTGTGCCTTACAGTGTTCAGAAGGATTGTAAAGTTCTGGTTTTCACTCTTAACCCTCTTTATACGATATCTCTCGGAAACTGAGTCCGAGTAAAGGGAGGTCAAGATCTCACATCCATTGCTAGTGATACTGTGTTCCGCGGTGCTGCAAAGGCACGGAACTCGGAGCCTCGGAGGGCCCTGAGGAAGCATGTTTAGCTCGGCTGCTCTCGTTAGCACATCCACCAGCCTGTTCCACTGGTTTTGGGAGACTTCCAGGGCCGTCTTCCAGGGCCGCACCCCCCCGACCCCCCCCCACCCCCGTGTAGGACCACAGGTGACGCATCCCAGCGGGGCGGCCCTGCGTCCCCAGGCACAGCTCTAAACTCCGCGTCTACACCGCTCCTTCCAGGGTGCGGGGAGCCGGGCAAAGGGGGTGCAAATCTCCTCGGTGGACTCCTGGCGTCACAGGGCACTGGCGACAGCAGTGGGTCCCACTTCTGCGCAGGACCTGGTTCTGAGGCGCGTGGCTGCGGGCAGGTGGCAGGGGCCGGGCAGAGATTCGCACTCCCAAGCGCATTGCCAGGACCCCCAGGAACTGCCTAGAGGCGGGCCGGCGGCGCCGGGCGGGGTGGGAGCCTTGGCGGCCTCGGATCCCACTAATGGAAGCGTCAGAGGTGGCAGCGGAGGTGGCGGTCCCGGCGCTTCCCAACGGGAGCTCCGGGGCGCGGTTGTCACGGACCCCGTGCTCTCCTGCCTCTCGGTCTCCGCGCGGCCCTAGTCCGTGCGGCAGAGCGCGGGCTAGGAGCGGTTCATCCGCACGCTGCGCAGCCCTTCCGGCCACCAGCTCCACAGGCGCCCCCAGTTCATGGTGCTGCTCTTCGCAGAGGCGTGGGGCCCACTCACGCATGGACCTGCTAGACGGCTTCCCGTAAAGAGTAAGCGCCGCGAGGTCACCTCGTGTGGCCGCAGATCCAGGGGGTCCTGCGTGAGGGCCGCTCACCCTGCCGCCCCTCTTTATCCCCGTCCTCTCCTCGCCCATCAGGTGCCCTGCGGTACGCGGGAGTCCGGCCCTGTGCACCTCGCCGTCTGGGAAGGAGCTCGCTGCTATCCGGAGGACGTGTTCGTCCGAGGGTGACGGTCACCAGCTACGCCCGGGCGAGGCGGGGCCGTGGGCAGCACAGCTGGTCTCAGCGCGCTCAATCGCGCGCAGGTGCCAGGCAAGTCCCAGCCCCTTGCATGACTGCAGGGTCGTGGGTGGTGGCCTTGTCCGGAGCTGCCAAATGCGACGCAGAGACTGCGGAAGCGCTGGCTTCAGGACGTTCCCGGGAGCTGTGGGAAACACGAACTTCGGGAGTTGGCGCTTCTCCTCTTCTTCCCCAGTTTTCAGTTTCTGGAGCTTCAGCCTCCCCCACCCCAAGTGAAGCAACCACGCGATTTGCCTCTTCCTTGCCTCTGTACAATTGACGTCCTTGGAACTGCGAACCCATTGCAATTGACGCGTGTGTCGCTGGCTGTAAACGTCCTCGACTCCAGGACCTCGAGTCCAGGATGTCGTGCTGGCCGAGGTCGGGAGTCTGAGGGTTGTTCCAGCTTTTCTTTTAGAAAAAATAATTTTAATCTTTTTTTAGATTTTATTTATTTTATCTTTAGAGGGGAAGGGAAGGAGAGAGGGAGAGAAACATCAATGTGTGGTTGCCCCTCATGCGTCCCCTGGTGGGAACTGGTCTGCAACCCAGGCATGTGCCCCAACTGGGAATCGAACTGTGATTCTTTGGTTCACAGGCCCGCGGCGTTCAATCCACTGAGCTACACCCAGGGCTTGTTTCACCTTTTTAATGCTTGCTGAAAACCATGCTCTACTGCAGCTGTGGCAGGGGTCCGTCTCCAGTCCTCTTTACTCTCCGAGGGTTCAGTGGAGGGAGGATTTATGTTTTTGAAAAGAAAGAACATAAAGGTACAGTTCAGGGACTACACCATCAACATGTTTTCTCCGGTTGAGAAACTAGAAGCCATTTCTTCGGAAGACCGAGCTGAAATGTGGGACTGGGATTAGAAGGCAATTTAATATTCAAGTGTCATTTTCCGAAGATTATTTCCAGGGTGTTTTGTTGTTGTTGTTGTTGTTTTGTCTATAGTTTGCTGTGGAATTGGTCTCATCTCCTATCCCCCAGCACCTGAGCCGGAAGTTCCCAACGCAGGCACTTCAGCCTGAGTAAAGGTTCTGCATCCAGAGGACAAAGGAGTTGGGAGCCCACCGCCCTCTCCTGGAGCGCCAAGAGGAGGCGCATGGTCTCTGACACCCCAGAATGCACCCTGCTATCCCTGCGGAGAATTCGGACAATTGTGGACCCCGGGTTTTTCCTGCTCCCCATCTCCGAGAGTTCTCACACGGACTCTGCAGCCTCCCGTGTGAGTCTGTGCAGATTCTTGCTGCCAAAACACCCCAGACCTCGGACATCCACTGACTGACTGAGGAGGCCTGGAGGCATCCTGAGGAGGCGGGCTCCTTTGTGAGGAGGTGAGGGGGTGGGGGTGGGGGAAGCAGCGTGGTCTGGCGCTTGGTAAGGTGTGATGGCGCATCAGCAAACCCCCTATCTGGAAGTTCCCCCCAAGATGAGCTTCGTCTAGTTTGAAAAATTCAAAGCCTGGATCTGACAACTCTTTTTCATTAAACATTCTGGAAATCAATACTGCATATGTGTATACTTAGAATGTCTTGCACCTTCTCAGAAGGCGTTGTATAATCAGGGCACTTGTGGCTTTTGAAATACTTGCTTGGTATGAGAAATAACATCTTTCATTTTTTGTGGTTTACATAATTATAATAAAAGCTGTATTCTTTTCCATCCTTTTAAATGTTTTCACTTATTAAGTATCTGTTATGTAATACTTTACATATATTAAAATGTTTTTCTTTCCCATTATCTCCTTTTAGGAAGCATAATACTTGGATTTCTTCAGACTGGTACTCTCCCAGCTTAAAAATAGATAAGCAGGCAGGACACCCACTCCTACGTGCCCCTCCCCTCATGTGCAGGGTGGGCCCAAAGTAGGTTTACAGTTGTATGTGAAACACAGTACTATTATTTATTAAAAATTGTATTATTTTACATACAAACAACTGTAAACCTTTTTCTCCACCGTGTCCCTATACCTATTCCGATACCTATTTCTATCTGTATGAAAAGAAACATACATATATATGTACACATTTACATGTACGTATGAGTATATGTACTCTCAGAAAAGAAATGGAAAACATTTCTTTTCATGACCATTCTGCTATGTATTTTTGGAACCTAACTACACCGTCCTAGAGACAGGGACATTTTATGGCGTTATGAGACCACAGAGAGCTACTAGTGCCTGGTACCACGAATGCCAGTGGGGATGAGACCCAAAGCTTGTTTCCTACCTGATGAACTCTTTCAAGAGCAGAACATGCAGGCATTTGCCCAAAGTTCCATGTTAACAGCTGGTGTGTCTCAGTTGGTTGGAGGGTCGTCTTATAAACCAAAAGGTCATGGGTTCGATTCCCGGTCAGGGCACATGCCTGGGTTGCAGGTTCTGTCCCCGTTCGGGGTGCGGGGGTCAACCAAGTGATGTCTCCATCTCTCTCTCCTCTCTCTTCCCCTCCACCTCTCTGAAATCAATATGCATTCCTCGAGTGATAAAAACAAATTTGATAATGTTGAACAACAGTACTCACCTTGAAATTGTGTTTAAAGGTCCCCCCAAGCCCTTTTCCTGACACCCTCGTCCCCAAGGGCCTGCTCACAGCAGCGCCACTCAGCGAGAAAGCCACGACTCATGGCCTTGGAGGTGCCAGCCTGGTCTCTGACTCTGGTCTGTGATGTGGCCACTTAGAAACGGAGCTCAGAAGACAGTGGATCTTCAAGGGGGATGCCTCTCCTGCCCCAGCTGTTCCAAGGCTGGTTTTCTAAGAAAACAGAGCTGGTGCCTGGGCAGGGTGTGGGCGAGCCCCCCTCACCAGGACACAGACTCCAGGCCCCCTTTACCCAAACGCCACTCATGCCTCCCTCCCAGGGCGCAAAGGTGTCTCATGGCTCAGGGGCCAAAGGACTCCCAATGCCAGGCTTGTGAGGTGGCTGCACACACAGCAAGGACAGGGAGGGGCACCTTCACCCCTCAGGTGTGCAGGCTGCAGACAATACTTCTTAGCTGCCAGTCTGCCATCACCTGTCATTTTAGACACACGGCTCGTCATTCCGAATCCAAGATACTTTCTCACAGACAGCACTCCCAGGGACTGTAAAATAACACAGTCATCAGAAAGTCCGGTCAGATGGACAAAACCTGGTCTCCTGACCTCCATCCACATCCAAAGGTGTGGAGAGGGTAGCCACAGGCTGGACAATGTTCCATCCGATTCTCAACTGGTTCTGGGTGAGCTGCTCACCCTGAGGTGGATATCCTGTCTCTGCAAAGGGGGCCACCGCAGGGGTGGCAGATGGACCCACCCACCTCTGAGGACCAGAGATCAGTAGAAAGACCTGAAGGGGCCCCGGCTGCAGACGGGCTGGCAGCCTGGTCACGATCCAGCACGACAACCATGTGACATGGCTTTCTGACACGTGGAAACAAAGCCAAGAGATTCCCGGGCCTGCTTTGGCACCACAAAAGTCCAACCAGCCTGCTCCTCACAGTCACAAACCACCTGGCTCAGGCCCAGCCTCCAGGCGTCACCACGGGCAAGACCCACACAGGCCAGGGATCCTACAGTCCCTGAGAGCAAAGGAAACACCTCAGAGGAACAGGCATTTTAACACAGAAGGAACAATGCATCCTTTTATAAAATATTTATTCTAAAAAAATCACACTGTACAAATTTAGATAGAACATTCTCAGTACTCATATGTATAAAAATGTGAACACAGACTGGAGTTAACAGACAAACTTCTGTTGCTGTTGTTTTTAAATTAGGAAGGAAGAGGTGATTCGGGGGTACAATGATAGTAAACGTCTAGCAGACATTCAGAGAGCCAGCTGGTAAGAAGCTCAAGCCCCTGCCCGCTCTCTAGCGGGGTCCGCCCGACCGCACAGGGACAGCGCCGCCTGGGCGCAGGGGGGGGAACACCCGGTGCTGGTTCACGTAGCACAGGGGTCTGTGCTCAGGGCCGGACCAGCGCGGTTCACTCCCCAGTTCCCATTTCTCTGACCGAGCGGGTTTCCGGCACAGTTGTCACGGAGGTCCTGCGCAGGGTCACTGCTGCACGTTACACACAACACCACAGAACCGTCCCCGCAGACCGGCCGCGGACCCACACAGGAGCCGAGGCCGGGCCTGCCTTCCTGAGAGGTTATTTTAAAAGCCTAGAGTGGTGTCGGCGCTGGCGTTTCAGGCCGCCTCCCCACAGTTCAGTCCCTCTCAGCTGAACCCACCCTCCTTCCCACGCGCAGGGCCAGCAAGGCCGGCACGCGGGTAGGCCGCCGCAGGACTTCTGGGTCACGTGACCCCGGGGAGGCGCCAGCTGGGAGCCGGCAGCGGGGAGCCTGGGAGGCGCCCTTCACATTCTGGGAGGGGGGCAACCACGTCACAGCCAGGGGTGCCAGGCCGGGTCCATGCGGCACAGGTTGTCCAGGCTGTTGGCGGCGGCCACCAGGGTGTTCACTTTGCTCTCGCCGCCTTCGAACTGGGCGAGGTTGTGCAGGCGGGTCATGATGGCCGTGACGGCCTTCTGCACCAGGGAGACCAGCTGCTGGCCGTCCATGTTCTCCGGCTGCCCGGCGGCCGAGAGTGGCGAGGAGGTGTCCTCCTGCGTTTTCTTGTGCCAAGCGATGATCTCGTCCCGAAGCACGGTTTTCAGGATGCCGTCCACCTGTGCGAGGCGAGAACGAGAGACTGTGTTCAAGCAAGAAAGACTGGGGGCAGCTGCCCAGGGAGAACCAGCGCGGCCCCACTCCCCGCGCATGCTCAGGAAGCCAACTACTCGGGCAAGTCCTCCTCCACCGGGAGCAGCCGCCGCCATGGCCACGCCTCAGCGTTGAGGCTCAGCGTCGAGGCCCAGCTTCCTGTCTGGTCTTCCATGGCGGGGCACACGGACCTGCCGCTGCACGCTGCTTCCCGGGCCAGCGTGTCTGCCCCTCTGCTCCGGCCCACACCCCCCCGGCCCCGCGTCCAGCGACGGCCCGCAGCTAAGAGTGGACAGAACCGAGGAGGCGCACCCTTAAGTGCAGGAGGCACCCAGCGGCAGTGGGTGCAGTGCGGGAAGAGCAGGTAAGGGAGCTGGAGGGGTCTCAGGGGTCTGTGAGGAAGTCACACTCCGAATAAACAGGAAGGACCGAGGGTGCGAAGCCCGTGCGTGCTGCAGGGCGGGCGTCTCAGGACAAGGAACACACAGAGGCCCGAGCTGTGTGAGTCCGCCAGCGCCCCGCAGGCGGGCCTGGGAGAGCCCTGGCCCCACCCCTTCCCACCTGCTCCACCCTCTGTGCTGCAGCTTCCCCTTCCCTGCACAGGGCATAGTCACAGAACCTCTCTCCCCAAAACGTGTGAAGATTAAAGACCGAGTGAATATAAAAGTCCAGAGTGGGACACTGCCAAGACCCCCTCCTGATGCTGGGGAGCAGGACCCAAGGCCCCCCCCCCTCCCCACGGCCCTTTCCCATGAAGGGGCTAGTGAGGATGCCGCTGAGGGCCCGGACGCAGAGCTGGAAGACGCGAAGAGGGCAAATCTAGGGCAGAGACTTAAGACGCAGGCACGCACGCACCACGTGGTTTGGCATTCCATACTGACGGTGCCAGACACTGTGGCGGGGGCTCCTACACTCGCCTGTCTCCCTGGAGCGACCAGGAGAGCTGGGCTCTGCCAACGCTGGATTTTCATCAAGCAGGTGAGGTCAGAGCGAGCAGGACAACTGACCACCGGGGGACCCTGAGCTGAAGGCACAGGGAGCAGGGAGGGAGGGGCAGAGGTTACCACTCCACTAGCGTCAGGCTGCTGCTCCACCGGGCACCCTGTCCTCACGGGAGGGAGCAGGAGGTGGGGGCTGGGGTCTACTCCACAGGAAACGGAGCAAGTGCCTCAGGGAGCCAGGCTGCAGGGGCGGGGTGGGGAACTGGAGCAGGACAAGGGCGCTGGTACGGAGGGCACTGGGAGAGACAGCAGGGTCACTCAGGAGGCAAACTGACTACAGATCTCGCAAATCTTCACGGATGGGACACCCAGCAACGACCCACCGTCGCCTCAAACATGGCTGAGCACTTTCATCTCAGGTGCCAGGGCTGTTCCAAAGTGACTTCACATGACACGTGGAGGGTTTCACTTCTGTTACCAGGTGCTGACAGAGTATGTTTTCTAGAGAAGATTCTCACACAGAATGGTTTACATTTCAGCTGAATATGAAGGCATTCACCACAATCAGGCTGTGGAGAAACCTGGCCCAGAGCGTGGAGAAGGCCCAACTCCTTCCCACCTGCACCAGCACAGTCTACACAATGAGTAACACATGGTGTCGCCCCAAGCTGTAACAGGCCTTGGAAATGAGAGCCAGTAAGTCAGCAAACATGTGCTGGCCAGGACGTGGAGAAAGAGGAACCCTCCTGCACTGCTGGTGGGAATGTAGACTGGTGCAGCCACCATGGAAAAGTGTGGAGTTTCCTCAAAAGATCAAAAACAGATCTATCACAGGATCCAGCAATTCCACTTCTGGGTATTTACCCGAAGAAGTCCAGAGCACTAATTCAAAAAGATATATGCACCCCCGTGTTCACTGAAGCATTATTTGTAATAACCAAGATGTGGAAGCAGCCCAAGTGCCTATGGACAGACAAGTAAATAAAAAGGTGTGGGTCACATGTGCAACAGATCATCACAAAAAGAAGGAAATCTTGCTATTTGCAACAGCATGGATGGACCTAAAAGGTGGTATGCTAAGCAAAATAAGTAGTAGAAAAACAAATACCATAGGGCTTCTCTCATTTGTGGAATCTGAAGAACGAAATAAACAAAACAGAAACAGAACAAACTGATGACAGCCAGACAGCTAGACAGAACACGGGTTGGGGCACTGGGTGAGAAAGGTGAAGGTACTAAAGAGCACAAATTGTTGGTCACAGAGCAGTTCCAGGGATAGAAACCACAAATAACTGCATCCGGTGCCAGGAGGGCACTAGGCCCACCAGGGCAATCACTCCCTACATTACATAAATGACTGCTACGCTGGACCCCTGAAACTCACAAATACTGAATGTCAGCTGTAACTGGAAAACAAACTTCAAAAGTAAATAAGGAGCGCTTTCTTCATTCTCTTCAGAGTTTTCAAATTAAATGCCATTCTAATATTCTAAGGATTGCCCTACAATTATTTCCAGAAGTGTAACGTTTCTAACTGAAAATGCATTTCAGGTCCCTGACGCAAGCGGACGGCAGGGGACGGCGTCCACCGCAGCAGAGCACAAACCCCGCCGCCGAGAAGCAGCGACCGGCTATTTACTTTTACACACATCCACAAGAGTCCACCTGACACCCCAAACAGCGCCCCACGCAACAGACACATGTGCGCATGCATAGAGCATGATACAAAAGACACATGCACGCGCACTGCAGTGTGATGTGCGACGCGACAGCCACGCGCATACATGTACCGCACAGAGTGTGATGTGTGTGACCTGTGAAGTCCTGTTCCCCATTAGCAGATTACTCAGTGATTTGAAAACTATTCCAAGTGAATGTTTTGGGAAAACAATTAAGTGTCTGAAGACTCCTCTAGGCACAAACTGCCTACCTGGGAAAAAAAGAAAAGGGACAAAAAGAAAAAGGAAAAAAGATACAGCTGGTCTCATAAGTTAAAACAAAAAACCGTACATTGTGCTCTGTCCTCAACTGTGAAGAGAAAGCTCAGAGTCAGAAAGAAGTGGCTCTGAATCCTGCGTGTCCTGCCCCAGCTGGATGACCTGACTGCCACTTACCTTCCCTGGCCTCGGTTTCCCCATCCACACAACTGAGTTATGAGGACTCGAGGAGGATCCATCTCAGCAGCCAGTGTGCTGCCACCTCACAGCCGTGTCCGTGTGCCCGTCACCACAGCTCTAACGAGACGGTGCCACCCTGTAGGTCCCTCCGACACTCTGGAGCAGCGGGGCTTGCAGAGTGGCGAGGAAGGTGCTGCACAGCACACCCCACGGACATGTGATGCTGACACCCAGGAAGAGGCCCAGTAACGGTTGCCAGTTCCCCTTGTAAGCGGGCTCCTGGGCACCCCCAACATGCCTGACACCCTGCTTCCCAAGACAAGACGCTTTAGCAGCACAGCAGCCCACCCTCCTCGAGCGCACTTCCTGTAAGGTCACCCCAGCCGGGCTTCTTGCCAGGGACCCTGTGGCCTACCTTGAAGTTCGGCTGAGCGAAGCACCGGGCGACCGCGATCATGGAGGCCGTCAAGGGGCCTGAGACGCCGATGGTGGTCAGAAACTCGGAAATGTTGGGGGTGAGGCGGAAAGGGACGGGACGGTTGGCATCCAAGTCTCCGGTTGCATCGTTTATGTCAAACCGGAAGTAGGCCACATTCAGTTTGCCGGTGTCCTAAACGTCGGGAGGGGACGTGTCAGCAACTTACACAGAGAACGCTGGTGTCTCCTCATGGAGAGAGTCTGCCTGCTCACGCTACATTACCTGAGCGATCTGCAGCATCTCAGGGTTGAGTCTATTTAAATGCAAGACGAACTCCGCAAAGCCGATCAGTGCAAGCTGGATGGTAAACATCTTCCGGAAGGTCCAGTAGTCGGTGGCGTTGGGGAAGGTATGCAGGGCCCACTCCTTCAGCATGCTGCGGGGCACCATGTTGCTCTGCACCTCCTTGAGGATGTCTCGCAGGACCTGAAATGGTGTATCACGCCAAGTAATGCTCCACCTAACGCTCCATTTTTTCCTTCAAATGGAAACCCTCAAACTAACGTCTCACGCAGTACCAACAGAGCTCCTTCTGTTGACAAACACGCACGCAGTGTCCTTGGACAGGCCCGGGACACACATACCGCTCGGTTTCCCTCCAGGGTCTGCATCTCCTGCTCCAGGTGACAATGGAGCTGCCTACACAGAAGCCCTCGTTCATGACTAAGTGTGATGTCAGTCTCACCAAACATTCACGCAAACACCTGCAACATGACAACTTACTAACCACAGAACATGCCAGGCCAGTTAACAAAATGAACAAAAGAACGGTCAGAAACCAACACCACCACCTCGTAACAAAGACTCTTACAAAGTTCCGTGCGCTGAATGAGCCAGCCTGCCATCAGAGCAAATGCCACACTTCACTCCAAACTGGACCCTGTGTAGGAAGGCTCACAAGACGACCTGAAACGTTACCAGCTGAGCGTCGGCCCCAGTGAGAGATTCACCAAGTAACTTGGGTCCCGCTAGACAGGCCAGCACAGGTCCGCTCTGGGCTGAGCCCTGCCCAGTTCTCTGCGTGGCCACCAGAATGCGGGCCCCAAGCCACCAAGCGCCACGCAGCCCGTCGGACTCACATCCCCATCCTGCTTGTATCCTCATCTGTGAAATGCAAAGGAGCGACTCTGGGAGAGCAGAGTGCGGACTTTCAAAATCTGCTCCTTTGTAAAAGCAATCAGAACACTGGCAAACATCATGCAAACAATCTTTTCCTGAACTCTGGACATCAAAAAAGAGCTTACAATAATCCAAGCAGCTCTTAGTCAATAAAGTAAAGGTGAATCTTGGTGAGAGCAATGAGCTTGTAGTGTTTTACTTTTATTATTTTTAAATTCTCACCAAGGATATGTTTTACTGATGTGAGAGAGAGAGAAACAACAATCAACTGTCTTCTGTACGCAATCCAACTGGGGATCAAACCCACGACCTTCTGGTACAGGACAGTGCTCCAACGCACTGGCCACCTGGGTCAGGTCGAGCTTTGTGGAACTTTAGTCACATATCCCACCCCCTTCTCCACAGCTCCAGAACAGCCTTGGAAGTGGTGCAGCTGCAGGAACTAGCAGGCAAAACAGTGAGCAGAATGGGTCTGTGATCCCAGAGAAAAGCCTCAGTCCCAGGGGACGGTCCTGACATGACCTGTCAGGCAGCTTCCTAAAAAAAGCCCCCATCAAGGCTTGTCTCCGAGTGCACACAGAGCTCACTCAGCAAGGAACAGCCTGTTTGTGGCACTTGCTGAAAACAGTTTGGGATGACCATTTCACATGGAGGGTGCTGAGGCCAATGCCGGCTGGGGTGCCCAGAGGCAGCCAGACCAGACGAGAGGACGGGGTGCTGTGAAAAGGTCCTGGGAGCCTAGACGGCCACACCCATGCTCAGGGACACCCTGGGCAGGCAGGCCCTGTGTCCTCACTCCTGGTGGACCCCGAGACCCTGCACAAGCAGGAAGTGAAGGCCAGGCAGCGGCACAGCCCCGGACCGTGCTGAAGGTGTGCCGTGAGATGCACGCACACACATGCGTGCGCCCTCAGAAAGGCGGGAGACTCACTGGTTCAAGGCACCTGAGACCACCTTCATCAAACAGCTTGCAACGGAGTAGCAGCCCTGATGGCTGCACCTAACAAAACCAAGCAACGACGACAAACCCAGAGAGAAGAAGGTCTGCCTTCCAGATACTTTTAAATAATCGTGTTAGTTAGTAATTATATTATTTAATAATAGTGTTAGTTAAATAATTACATTATTTAAAATATCCAGTTTTCAACAAAAAAATTACTACATGCAAAGAATCAGGAAAAGACAGCCAATACTCAGAAAAGTTACCTGTATCAAGTTACTTATACCCAGAACACACAAAACATTCTTAAAATAAACAATAAAAAACAAATCACCCAACTTAAAAATGAGCAAAGGCCTTGAATAGACTTTTCTCCAAAGAAAATACGCAAATAGGCAGTTAGTAAATGAAAGATGCTCAGTGTCACTACTCACAAACAAAAGGAGCCAGCTCTTCACACCCACTGGGAGAGCCACACTGAGAAAGACAGACAACAGTAACACGGACAAGAATGTGGGAAGTCAGCACCCACATACGCCGCAGCCACTTTGGGAAACAGGCAGTTCATCAAAACTTTAAACACAGCAGAGCCACCATCCACCCAGCAGCTCTACTACTATCTACGTGTCCAAGCGAAGTGAAAATGCACGTCCACACAGAAGCATTCACACAAACATGCCCAGCAGCATCAGCTGTCCTACTGGAAAAGCACGGATGACCCAAAAGTCCATTGGCTAATGGACGGGCAGTTTAAACATGCAATGTGCATACAGAGGAATGCTATTCAGCACCAGAAGACACACTGCTGACTCGCACTACCGAATGAACGAATCCTGGAAACAGTAAGCTAAGGAGCCAGCCACAAACACCAACTACCACCTGATTCCATTCACATGCTGTGTCCAAAATAGGTATGTGCAGGGACAGAAAGATTGTGGCTGCCAGGGGCGGGGGACAGAGAGGAACAAGGTGACCACTGACGGGTGCAAGGTTTCTGTGGGGCTGACAAAATGTGGTGCAGACAGCGGTGATGACTGCACAGCTGTGCACATTCTGCACACACAGAACTGCACATTTTAAAGGTGAATGAATTCTATGGTGCAGGAATTATATCTCAATAAAAGTACTGTAAAAATGCAAAGAACAAAAGAAGAGAGTTAATAACACAGCAAACTGGGGCACACAGAGGAAGAGGAGGGCGTGAAGCTGGGGCTGTTTCGCATTGCTAGCTGGCTGCCTCTTGTGGGCCCAGCACTGCACTCGGCCGGACAGCGTCCATCAGACGTGCTGTTCGCAGAAGGATGGGAGCTCTGACAGGCACACATATGTGCAAACAGAGGCTGCTGGCCCCACACTGTCGAAGGTGAGTGTAGCCTCAAGAACACCATCCATCTCCCAAAAGCACCTCAAAACTTCCCGTGGTCCAGAGCAACCTGGGCCCCAATGAGGACTTGACACCGATTCCTTAGGATGCACTGTCCTAAGGAAGCACTTGACACCGATTCCTCACCTGGCTGGATGCACTGTCCCCAGAAGCCAGCCAGCCAGAGGGACCCCACTGGCCCTGCCAGCACCAAGGTGGAGATTGCACCAGACCTGCGGCCTGAACCATCTGGGCTCCGCCTGCACCGGGCACTGCCACAGAGTCCAGTCCTCTGGGCCCAGATGGACCAAAACGAGTCCCCAGGAGGATGGAGGTCAGGCCACCGCTTCCAGCCCTGCAGTGTCACTCCCAGGACCTGCAAGGTCCTCCTGGGCAGCACGCCAAGGCAGCTGCCCCACAGTGATGCCCACAGTCCCACACAAGCCCTTCTCATGGAGAGCCCACACCCGTCCTGCTGCCCACTGCAGGCTGGGACCCACAGGTGAGGAGGGAGCTATGTCCCCGCAGTGGGTGCGGGCAGAGTCTGTGTGGGACCCAGGCCCCAGCTCCAGGGCTGGTCACCCTCTGTGGTTTAGAAAGTGCACGTGGCACAGGCCGCACACCTAGTGCCTAGGTCAACAAAGCACCAAGCAAACAGCTTCCCATCACGTGGACCAGGTATGGCTGCCAGGGAGTTTGTGAAGAAGTTATGTTTAAAGTTCTAGTTTCTGGATTGTTTTGTAAAGGCAGGTAAAGAATTAGGAACCTCTCCAAAGTTAAAACTTACCTCTTTTTCCTGTTAGAACAACCAATCTGCAGCAAATGTCCCTTCACCAAGTCATGGTCACATCGTTTCTACCATCTCACAATCCAAGATGGAACTTCTCACCTCCCCCCAAACACACACACACACACCCGTTTCCTGAGCTCCCATCATGGAGGCACCACTGCAGAGGCAGCCAAGGCCTTGGGCCACAGCTGGCACCCCACCTGTGCTTGATTTCACACCTGGTGGCTGGCCTGTGTCCCACGCGCCTGCACTGTGGCCAGTCTGTCGTAGTACCGGGAGATGGGGTTGTCATGCTCGATGCCCTTCTTTGCACAGCGCTGCTTGTAGATCTCCACAAGGGAAAGAGATGAGGGGTTGTCTTCCACAAGGCGCATCTGCGGGGACACTGCCACGACTCGAGGGACTGAGGAGAGAGGAGTGAGAGAAGTGGGGCAGCTGAGAGAAGAGCCGGGATTGGCACTCGCCTCGACCTCAGGAGTGTCCTAGGAGCAGAGGCAGCAGGACGGGGCAAAGCTGGAAAAACTCCGGTCACGCTCCACGCACTGAGGTAGCGCAGGTGGCATGAGGCTCCGTGTGCTGGGGACAGAGCCCGAGCTGCCGTCACCCTGTGCTCAGACACAGCTGGATGGAAATTCTTTAGCAGGGATCTTAAAAAGGACACAGAAACCGCCCACTGTGCAGGTGCCTCTGTGCAGGGGAGCAGCAGCCGGGACCACCTGCCTGGACTGTTGGCAGGTGTATGCAGAAGCTCCGATGCCACCACACACCGTGCATTCGGTTGAGGGCCAGGCAAACCACAGCTGCTGGCATGCTGCCTGGCTTCAAACAGTAGAGGAATCCACGAGGACTCCAGGGCATGCACATAGGGACATAGGGACTACCACTGGGTGGTCCGTACGAGTGTGTAGCTTTAGAAGAAGGAAAGAACCATCTACTATCCATGGCTGGGACCAACACTAGAGATCGTGTCACACATGTCAAAATACACACAACTTTCTATCGACATGTTTTTTAGTCGACTTCTTGTTCTGGCAAGACTGAATTTAAGAAAGCCCCACATGTGACTAGAATATGAACTGCAGGAATTTAACACTGAAATTCTTTACCAATGGTTTTCTTCTCTGGGTGGGATGACAGGTCTCATCTATTCCCCTGTTACAGACAGACACAAGTCCCTCACGAATCACTGGGGACAACTCAGCTATAGGAAACCCGCACCTGGGTACTGCTGGCTGCTGCCCAACCGTGATCCCTGTGGCCTTTCTGGGCCCCCCCAACTTGCCCAAGCCTGGCCGTGTGGGGTCCAGTAATCCAGAGGCCTCTCCACACACAGGTGCACTGGTAACAGACCCAGGACATAGCCTCCATTCAGCCCGGGTTCCACCAGAACCCGGAGAGGTGGGAGGGGAAGACTCCGGGGGGCAGCGGGCCCAGGCACAGCACCTCCTTTTCCAGAGACCCATCAAAGCACCCACCTTGCAGTGAGGAGCCTGCAGGCCGGGCAGGGGCTGGTCCTCCTTGTAAGGCCTTCCCTGCTCAGCACAGCTCGACACCTACTCAAGGCTGACGGACAGGACTGAAGCCCTCACAGCTAACGTGCACCACTAGGTGCCCGCCAGTGCAGCCCCCTACCTGTGAAAAACAAGTGCCGCTTCGTTGTCTCCTTCCTCTTCTCCAGGCAGGGGTTGAGCAGGCGCAGCAGCTGCAGCACGCGCTCCTCCCTGCGCGACTCCGTCAGGCAGGCATCATTCATGACCAGGTACGGGTAGATCTTGCCGTTGTGCCCGCGGATGTACAGCCTCCGGGCGGCGGTGTTGTGTTTCTGCACGATCTCCACCCGGGGCATAAACCTGCAGCACAAGCACAACTGTGTCTCCAGCCCGCCCCTCTCTCTGAACGGGACATAGAGCTTTCTCAGAGCAGCAGAAGAAACCACAGCAGAGGGAAAACAAAAGGCAGAAGATGAAATGGGAGTTTCAAAAGACTCGCCCCAGGGCCCAACTCCAGGAGCCAAGTGGGGCATGGGCCCAACCCTTAGCACAGTGGCAACAGAGCTGAGAGGGCCTAGGATGGTACCTCCTGGCCCTCCCAGGTGCCCCGAGGAGCCAGCATAGGGATGGATGGGCCCTCGCCCTCACCTCCTTGACCACTGACAAGAGTCAGGGAGGAGGGCCCGGCCAGGAGTCACGTCAGGTCTGGGGGAAGGGAAATTAAACTGGGGACATGTGGGAAAGCACAGCTCTGCATCTGAGAGAGAAAGAAACCCAGACACCCGATTGTTGGACAAGGCAGCCTCTTCCCGGCCCTCTTCACACTCCTAGCAAGGTGCGACAGACTCCACTACACCTACAACCATCTGAATCTGCCCAAATACTGCTGCGCATATAAACGAAGATCAAGAAACTTGATTTTGTCAAGTTTCTGTGGGCAATCAGTAAAAGTTCTTCGGAAGCAAACATAAACTTGACTCAAACGAGATGTTTAACCCACCAGTCAGGCCAGACCCTTCAGGGCCCTGCCATTCAACTCCTCAGGCAGCCCTGTGCTCTCTCAGACACGAGAGCTGCCCACAGGTGAGGTCTGTCTGCAGGGAGCAGGTTGGCGGCAGGGCTGGGCCAGGCTTACTCACCGGGCAATCTTGATGTAATAGTGTGTCGGCTTTGGCATCAGAAACTCCCCGGGGATTTCCACCTCTGCTGTCTGTGCCGAGAAATTGCTCAGAAACCGACACTTCTCTTCTATGAGGAAGAACTTTGGAAGTTGCTTGGTTTTGGCCTCCAGAATTTTGATCCACTTTTTCAATTTAGAAATAAGATTATGAAGCTTCATGGATCCTGGAACACTGAAGTCAAAATCTTCGAAATAAAATTTGAATAAACGTTTTTAGTCACCTGGGCTATTTCTAATTCATCACAAAATCACCGCGCAAGCACCTCCTAGCTGGAACAGCCCTATGTCCACCCAGTCCGGCACCATGCCCCAGAATCCCTCCTGCTCTTCAATGTGTCAGCCGGGCCTGAAGGACACAGGAAGTCCTGGTGTGGCAGCTCTCCCAAGGCCAGAGACGGCCGCCAACCCAGACCCTCACCCCACCACAGCCTGCCCCCTTCAAGGCAGGCACTGCCCTGGGGAACTGAGGCCCTGTGTGAGCACCCACACAGCAATCCAGCAAAATGGAAGGAGAAACTGTTCAGAAGACAAAATTGTAAATCAGTTCATCAGAAGGAATCAGGGCAAGTGATCAAAATGACAAAAATGGCAAACATGTACTTTCACTAAGCATTTAAAGTACTCTGGTCCATGTAGTTCTCAGAGTTTATCAAAAGGTAAGTCCTTCTTTAAAAAAACCCTCAATGCCCACCCAGAAGCGCACCAATGGCGGACCAGATTCTCATCCCCCTAACTTGCCGGCGCCCAAAGGTCAGGAAAAGCCCAACCACTTCTGTCTGAGACAGGGATTTGTGGGAGCCTCGAGAGGCACTGTCCTTGTGCTGACAAGGACCAATTACCCTGAGGATGAGCAAGACGACCAGCCCGACCAGCCCTGTGACGCAGCACAGGCAGCTGCTGACGCTAGCCTAGCCGAGGGCATTGGGGCCAGGCCCCCTCCCATGCCTTCTGAGGGCTGCCCTGAGCTCTCCCCACCCCAAGTCAGGTCTAGTGGGCTGGGCCAGGGCAGGCTCCTGTCCCCTTCTCACTGCTTTGCTGGGGGGCAGAGCCTCCCACCAACTCTGCAAAGATGGCTTCCTCCCACCTCCCCCTTCTCCAGGGCTGCTACAGGCTGGACAGCAGCTAAAGGCAGAGAAAACAGTGGAGGGGTCACCAATGTGAATGTGGAACCAGAAATCGGTGAAGCAGGAGGCACCAAGGAGGATGCAGCTGTCCCAGTGCAAGCCTGTTCTCAGTGTGACCAGCACCCCCACCAAGGCGCCCTCTGGTCCACCCCCAGGCTCCCCACGGAGCCCCTTAGAGCCCACCCACCTCGTCCTCCATCCCTACTGCCTGGCCACCACTGACCCACTCGCCATCTCTGGTTAGCATGCCATTTCACAAATATCCCATAAACATGCGTCACATAGTAGATATCCTTTTCAGAGTGGCTTTGTGCACCATTCAGTATCAATCTCTTTACAGTCGCCATGGGAGAAAGTCCAAGGAAACTGGCGGAAGCATGGAGGCAGACTCACCGGTGGTGAACTGGCCCTTCAGCTTCTGGAAGACGGGGTCCTGTGCGGTAGCCTGCGCCCGCCGGGCCAACGACTCAGAGGCCGCGCTGGAGAACATGGTGGAGACGTTGGACACATTCTCCAGGCCGACCCCAAATGTGCTCACCAGCTTCTTCACAAAGTTCAGCGTGTGGGGGGTGATTTTGGCGTCGGACACTGCTCCACTTTTTTCAAATGCGACTGAATAGCACTTTGCCAGGCCCTGCTGGAGCTGCCTGAGCACCTGGCAGGAAGGGACCAAATGCAATTTACAAACGAGTGTGAGATTCCAGTAGCTCACCTGCCCCAGAGCCTCTGGCCAGCATGGCTGCACCACCACCAGGGCGGCGCCTGGAGCACCGGGGGGGGGGGGGGGGCAGGCTCAGGGGTGTGCTCCATGCCATGAGCTGTGTTTCCTGGCAATGTGGAGTGCATGCCTCGAACATTAGAAAGGACACAACCCCACTTCTTCATCCATGTGTAAACCCTCCTGCTGGCTGACCCCGGGAAAGCCTCACTCAGGGCCTTCAAGCCACGGCCACAGGTCCGCGTGTGCACACACGAGAGCAGTGACCACATGGGGGCCTCAGGCCCACTGCTGAGTGAGTATCAGGGCAGCAAAGGCTGACCCTTCCATCATCAGCTCAGACACACACCATTAAGGGTGTGACCCAAGGCTGAGAAGACCATTGAAGAACTAATTCCTGCCTTGGGGGTCACTGTGGTCAGCCGCTGCCCTGCTCCTGCCCACACTCACTGCCACCTGGTCAGCCTGTGCCGTGGAAGTGACTGAGCTCATGCGAGTGAGCAAAGCAAGCATTTTAAGGGTAGGAATGGTCTTCTCAATTTCATCCTCTTTTGAATCCTCCCACTTCAAACACTGAAGGCCGCACTGGTGTGCAGACATCCACTCTTTGCCTGTCCCATTGCTCAACTCGACCACAAACGTATAAAAGGACCAGGCAGCCTCATGAAGACCACATGGCCACAGAAGCGTACGGAACGACACTCTTGAGACCACGCCCAAATACCTCTTCGTGCCAGTTCTCTCGGAACCAGACCATCTGGTCGACGATGCCTTCCAGGGAAGACAGAAGGGTGGGGTGCAGTTCCCGCTGCATGTGCATGATTCGGCTGCAGCGCCACATGGGGGCCGTTGCTCTTATGGGCCCTGGATCTGATGCAGAATGGGACTGGTTACCCACTGAACTTGGCTGCTGCTGTCCAGAATCTGAGAGCAACACACACAACGCCAATGTCAGCGCAGAACTGACCGAGGCTAGAGCTTGGTGCTCTAGAGGACCCACCAGCCAAAGGAACGCTGGTTCCTGCCAGTGCGCTAACACACCACGAGACCATTTCCCAGGCCTGCGTGGGAGAAGGCCTGGTTCTCAGGAGCGGGGCAGGGGGGCTCGGGCACAGGGGTCTGAGTATCTGCAGCCGGCTGCCCCAGGTTCGGTGGGATGCGTCTGTGCTGACAGGGAACCAGGAGAGGCTGCACAAGTGCTCGCTGCGCCCTTTTTTTCAACCTGACCCTGTGCAGGAACGTTTTTAGACGTCTAGAAAAAGTGTTTGGCAACACATTCTTTGTTGTGTAGCTCAGAGAACCTGCTTATATTTAACAAGCAAGTCTATATTTTTCAGCTAGCAAAGCCAAATCACATGTATAAAATGATGTTTTTGAAAAATACAGTCACTTGCTACAGGAAAAATGGTATTAAACCCCCTGAACCCCGTTTTTCTAGCTTCAGCTCATTGAACAAATAGTCTTAACTTTCACATGACCATCAATCCCCCTGGGAAGCTCCAGGGGGTCAGAGGCAACATACGCTGTGCCAGCTCCTAACCCGGCCAGCACAGGGCAGGCAGCGCTCCCACCGGCCGCACTGGCACCTGCGCAGAAAGCCTGGGCGTGCAGCACGAACGTCTGCGCACTGAACCGTCTGATACGGTCTTTTACGTGTTTACAAAGTGCTGTGCTTAGCGGGCAGCTGAACCCATCAAGTGAGTTATTTCTTTACATACTAGGACTTAATACAGACCTAAAATATTATAGTTTGAGTAAATTTGACATCTGGTATGACATTTCAATGCTGATCCTTCTGACAGCTGAAGCTAATCCTTATAACCTAAATAACATGAATATAGTAGCTAACACTTATACTGCTTACCAGAATGTACTTATAATTAATAAGACAAGTCATTTGTAATTATCTGCAATTAACAATTCCCTAAGTGATTTCTACTCAAGGAACAAATCACTTGGGTAAAAGGACATCCAATCACACAGTGGCAAAGAAGAACTGTAACTGTCACTCAAGAGATCAGGCTCTGCCTTCTGGTCCCCAACTGCCCTCTCCCGGCTGAAGAAAGATCAGCCCCACCAGGAAGTCAGCCGGCTGTGGGGCAGCATGTGAGTCCACAGCAGTTGGATGGGAGGCCTGTGGAACAAGCCCACCCAGCCTGGCTGGCTGGCCTTGCCAAGACGTACCGCTCTTGTAGCGTTCCCGCTGCTCTATCTTCAGGGTCAGGTACAGGGTCCGGATGGGGAAGTAGACTGCCTGGGGGTACACACGTCCAACCTGCTCAGAGACACAGAGCAATGAAGAGCCTGCCCCGCACTGTGCTTCTGCACCAAGTCAGTTCATACCAATGCAAACGACGTGAATGAGGAATGGGCCGCCATCTGCACTTGATCGAGTAAGCTAGCTAGCACTGCGCCCTGATCCAATGCCTGAGGCCAGGTTAAATGGCCAGTAAAACATCCAGTGCAGCTTTTAAAGATCCAGGAGAGATATACACAGAACCTATATTTCAGCGTTCTGCCTAGGGACGTCAGTGACACAGAAACCACACGGTCACGTGGCTGAGCAAATCCCAGGAAGGCAAAGTGCCCATGTCCTGGGACCTCACACAGGCAAACAGGAAGACAAGACAGGATACAAGACAACTCCAGCCTTGTATCTGGCACAGCTCACTGAGAACTGTGGGACACCCCATCGGTAAATAACTTTATGCTGTGTAACCACAGCAAGGAGAAGTGTTTCTATTTACAGTGAGAAAACCCAACTTCACCAAAATGGGGTGCAGGACTCCTTCCAAAGGGCCAAGGGGGTGTTACCATGCTCTGGCACAGGATACAGGGTAGATGGCTAATGTGCATTAGATATGTTCAGTGAGTGACAACACAAATAAATACACTGAATCTACATCCCAACAGATAAACCCCAAGCAAAAGGCCAGTATGCAGAAACACAGCTACCTCGTCTTAAGGAAAGAAATAAAACCACCTCTGGGTACAATGCAGATGATACACTGAGTGTAAAAAGCCAAGTAAACCCACAGAGAGAAGCATGGCAGGTTCCTAAGTGCCTGGTGCCGACACGCCTCGTTCACAGGTTACGTGACTATAATTCCGTAAAAGGAAGCGCAATAAAAGGTGCTGCATGTCCCGGACTGAAGTGTCTCTCAGCTTCTACTGCTGGGTCCTTCTTCTGACCCCAGTCCTTTCTCAGCAGAGGAACATGCTAGAACCACTCTCCAAGAATGGTCCTAAGAGCTGCCTGCCGACGCCCATCCCCAACCCCGGTGCTCCAACCCTGGCCTCTGCCAAGGGCAGCCACCCCCACCATTTCGGGCGAGCCTCACTCTGAAGCCCACCCAGCATGGATAGCAGACCCGCCTTTTGCTGTGACTGCCGCCCCAAGCACGCTCCAGCATGCTTACGTTCTAAGAGCCTGTTCATTTTACTTGCATCTCATGTGGCAACATGTTCAAGCAAAGAAACTCCATTTTAATACTGTAACGCTATGGCAGATTATTTCATTTCAGCCCTGATGCATTCTTCGATCACATGTCATTGCGCCTTGTATCAATTGGTCTCTAAATGTGCGCATGTTCCCGTTTCTTTTACCTATTTTCCACACTTTGAACATGCACCTTTTCTTTTTGGAGAGAAAAATGTGAAAGGAAGATATGACTTTTTTGTGAACACAGACACCTTGTCACACCGACCTGGCTAATAAGGTTCAGGAGCAGCTTCCCCTCGGAGCCCACCAGGCAGGTGAGCAGCTGGGGGATCCAGGCCAGCCACTGGATGGGCGGCACGCCGATGCAGTACTTGTCCACCGCGTCCGCCAGAGTGTTCTTGTCATCGTCGAAACTCAAGAGCCACAGCACCTGAGAGAGGAGGGACAATTCTGGAGCTGAATGAAAAACCTGAGGCCTTCCAGTGACCTCCCCCCCCGCACTGAAATGCCACGTTGAGTAGTTTTACCAGAAAGACATCTACAAAAGAGGCAACAATACAGCTTGACTGAACATGTAAATAAAACCAAACACCTGAATAAAGTTTTTTTCTAGATGAAGCTGAACTGACAACTGGCAGCTGACAGATCAGCTCAGCCCGTAGCCCTGAGGAAGCAATCGGCAGACGGCCCGGGCTGCCCACTTGCCGAGTCACCTCGCGCCCCCTCCAGGACACAGCTCCAGCTCTAGACCTGGGGGGAGCCACCCCAGGATCGGATAGGCCACAGGCTGGCAGCCCGGTGTCCCAGGATGGCGGAAACAATAACATCTAATACGGAAGAGTTGGAGTCAGACACTTAGGTAGTTTCTCTGGGTTACAACAGCTGGTTTGTTTCACAGTTGGCTGTAACCACTATGTGCTGATGGTATGCACTCGAAATTTTGGGATCACATCAAGAAATCCTAAAAATGTCCAAATCCTGAACAGACAAAACAGTAAAGAACAATTTATTCTTAAGTTTTCTGTAAGAATTCACTCTGGGTGGTATTTGTCTGTCCTTGGCAGGCACAGGCAGAGCAACACTGGAGGAGGACCAGGCCGGTGATCAGCAGCGGGCACTCGTCCAACTGCCAGTCCTGAGCCCGGCGCTGCCGCGGCGATACAAGCGAGAATGCCAGCAATCACGACCCCACCCCACGGTGCGCGCAGAGACCACAGGATGCAATGTGACCTGCGACTGGAGCTGACAGGCTCTAGGACCACGCGCACTGGCCCTGCAGGTGAGGGATCGGAAGCTATTGGGTGTCTGGCAGACATGTCCTCCGTCCTCCTCGCAGACCCTCACCACTCCGCAGGAACCTCTGTCCTGGGAGCAATCCCACACAGAACGCTGGACTTGAGACCTAAGACCCAGACTCCAGGCTTGGTTTTGCTGCTTCAATGCCCTGGGCCCCGACTATGTCCAGGCCTCAGTTTCCTCAGTGTTAACACTGAACGATGCGAGCGGAGACTGAAGGTATGAAACAAGCCTCTCGCCCAGCATGGGTGTGGAACAGCTAAGCTGTCGTCCACACCTGAAGGCCACCGGGTAACCTGTGGTCAGAGCTGACTCTCTCGGCCTCACCTTGGCTAAGTACTTTCTCGATTTGCTCTCGTTCTGATGCCGGCATGCATGCAGGTAGCAGGTGATGGCGGACACTCCGAGATGCAGCTGCCGCTCCTTGACAAAGATGTTCTCCAGGTAGTCGCCCCACATGGCCCACGCTTTCACCAGCACGTCATGCATCTGCACAGCTGCGGAGAAAGCCTTGTTCGCTTCCTCAGACCTGGAGACGCAAACCGAAGCCTTATCTGGGTTTTCCTCTTGGGCGAACTTCGCATACACAGAACCAACCATTTTAAAGTGAGCAACAACTCAGTGGCCTTTGGTACATTCATTAAGTTGTGCAGCTACTTACCACCCCCACACAATGGGGTGGCCAGAAGTCCATTCAGTCTTTTCCATTAAATAAAAGACACATTTTTCATGTTCACCAATAACTTTATTGATTTGGATGTTTTGAGTATGTCAGCTCTCTCCCCCTTGGTATGAAGTTGATTGATCTCAGTTAATGTCTCAAACTGATCGCTATCGACTGGCCTACCCGACCATGGAGCACATTCCAATGAGAAATCTCCAGCACGGAACTTCCCAAACCACTCTGACTTGTTCCATCAGTCACAGCACCTTCTCCACACACTGCTCAACCCCTGTTTGTGCTTCAGTTGTGTTTTTGCCTTTCTTAAAATAATGAAGCATAATAGGCCAAAATGTCATGTTTTTCCATTTTCAATATTAAAATGGCTACCCCAAAATTCACCAATTTTGATAAGCCTTTTTAAACACACACTGATATGACAGCAGTCACAACAGAATATAACAAAATTGTTTCGAATGAAGTTAAAGACAACTAAGCACTACTAGAGCCATCATATGGAAAAAAACAAACGAACTTTCTGGCCACCCCCATAGTCCAAAGCCCGTGGCCACTAAGCAGTCACTCTTCATCTCCTGTGACCCCAGCAGCCACCTGTCTGCCAGATGTCTCTGTGTGTTTACCAATCTGCCTGTTTCCCATTAAGGGAATCACACATTATACAAGTTTGCGTGTGTCTGGCTTTTCACTTGGCACAGAGTTAGCTTCCTCCACGCGTGGCATGTATGAGTGCTTTAGCCCTTTTTGTGACCATTCCACTACCTGTATCTGCCATGTCTTATTTACCCATTCATTCCAGCTGTTTTGACATTCTGGCTACTGTCAACGAGTGCCTAAGTGAACACCCGTTTGTTTCAATTCTGAGGGTACACACTGAAAAGCGGAGCTGGGTCATATGATAACCCTACATTCAGTTTTCTGAGGAGCTGCCAGAATTTCCACAGCGGCTGCACCGTGTTAGTAACACACCAAGAACGTACAAGACGTCAGAGAGAACTGTGCACCCACATCCCATATGAATACAGACACAAACCTCCTTGACAGGGTCTTAGCAAACCACAGCCAGTGGTGCATTCAAAGGGCTGCTCACGGTGACTCGATGGGACTCACCCCAGCAATGCAAGAAGTGGTTCGACCCAGGAGAATCAATCCATGCACTGCATCACATCAGCAGAATGAAAGTTAGAAACACACCTCGGTTGATGAAGAAACACCTGACAAAATCTAACAACTTTTCATGGTAAAAACACTCAGCAAACTAGGAACAGAGGAAACTGCCTCAATACGATACAGGTCATATGAGAGCCCACAGCTAACAGCACACACAACAACCAACGCCTGAGGTTTTCCTCTCAGATCAGGGACAGGACAAGAATGCCCGTCGTCACCACTTGCAGTTCAACTTCGTGCTAGAATTCTTAGCCAGAGCAATCAGGCATGCAGATTGAAAGGAAAATGCAAACTCTCTCTACTTGCAGATTCTGCAATCTAATTCACAGAAAAACCCTGAAGAATTCAGAAAAGAACTACTGTCGCAAACAAATACAGCAAAGTAGAAACATCAATATTTAAAACCCAGTTGTATTTCTATACCTTAGCAATGGACAATCTGAAAATAAAATTTAAAAAATGTATAATATCAAAAGGAATGAAATATTTAAAAACAAAGTTAACATAAGAAATGGAAAACCTGAACAATGGAAACCATAGAGCGCTGTCACATGAAACTGAAGATGACCTGAACACATGAATCCTGCGGGTTAAAAGGCATGACGCTGTTACTGTGGCAACATATCCCCTATCAACCAACAGATTCAGTGCAATCCCTGTTACAATTCCAACTGCCTTTTTCTGCAGAAATAAATAAGCTAAAATTCACATGGACATGTAAAGGACCCCAAAAAGCCAAAACAGTCGCGAAGGACAAACTCAGGGCACACTTCCCCACTCCCTCTCAGGGCGGGGTGACAGAAGCCTGAGAATGATGATGCACGGTTGCGCAGAGCTGGGCATCCAGAGAGGCAGCCGCATCGCCGACTGGCAGTGGAGGCTGCTCAGTGGGGGGTGAACAGTCACGCCAACAAATGGTGTTGAGACAGCACAATGCTTGCCTGCCACAGGAAGGAGTGGTGGAGAAACAACAGCAGTAAACGCACATGACCTTGGGTGAAGCAGTGATGCCTCAGACAAGAAACCAAAAGCACGAACAGTAAAAGAAAAATAAATAAATGGGACTCATCAAAATGATTAACTCTGTGCATTAAGGATGCTAACAAAAAAGCAGAAAGATCACCTGCAGAGTGAGAAAATATTTTCAAGTGACGTAGCTGAAAGAAACACACCCAGACATGTAAGAATTGGAACTCAACAGTAACAAGTCAAAGAACCCAATTTAAAAATGGGCAAAGTAACTGAATAGGTATTTCCTTAGAAAAGATGAATAAATGGCACAGAAGCACCTAAAAGATGCTAAACTTCTTAGCCACTAGAAAAATGCAAAGCAAAACCACAGTGAGAAACCACCTCACTCACTGGGACGTGGGAACAGCGAGTGCCGGCAAGGGTGTGGGGAAAGTGGGACCCCACCAGCAACCCAGCGGGGATGAGGATGGAGCACCTACGGCAGAAAACTGGCAGTCTCTCAAAACAACAAAGGACTATCAGCGGACCCAGCACTTCCACTCCCACAGGCCGCGCTCCCACCCAGCCTCGTGCACGGCCCAGTGCTCACACAGCAGCACCGCTCATCGCAGCCAAGAGTGGAAGCAACCCGATAGCCACCGACCGCTGAGGGAAAAGGAAAACATGAGTACACCATGGAGCAGCACCGGGCGTGAGAAGGAACAAAGCCCTGATACGTGCCACAGCACGATGACCCTGAAAACGTTACACTGAGAAGCCAGATTCAAAGGTCGCGCGCCTGATTCTATTTGCAGGAAACGTGGAGAACGGATGAATCGGAGACAGCGGGCAGACAAAGGGCGGGGAGAACGGGAAGTGACGCTGCCAGCGTGTGGCTGCTTCTGGGGGTGATGGAGATGTTCTCGAACTGTCAGGCGGAGATGGCTGCACGACACTGGGAACACGAAAACTCACTCAACAGCACACTTTCAAATGGTGTGTTTTATGTCATGTAAATTTTAAAAAACTTGTAATAGGGTAAATTCTTTTTATCTTGACAAAATCACATCCTTACTTAAAAAACAAGCTTGAAGGTGACCCCTGTAACCAGAAATGTGACAAGTGGGCTTCAAAGCCTGGCAGGCGGCAACGGGCAGCGCCGCACGTCTCACTGGTGTCTCACGGCGCCTCGCCTGCAGGACCTTTCCCTTGGACAGGCTGTGGCTGCCCTTCTCTGTAACGGCCCATGAGAAGGCTGCTTAGGCTTCGCAGGGCACACGGCTCCTGTCACAACTCGACTCTGGCTGAGTCGCGGAGAGTCACAGACACATGGTGGTGTGGGCACGCTCTGACGCCCCCTCTACGGAACCCAGATCCCGCGGCATCTGGCCTGCAGGCCGCACGACCAAGCCCTGCCCCATGAAAGGGACCCACTCTGCTCCCACAGAGCTGAGAAAACAGGCCATGAATCCATGTTGCCAGCCATTCTGTGCTCGAGCTGCTCCTTTTTAAAAGCTTTTCAAGTACCACCCAATCAACCAGCTTATCCACCAGCCGTAAGTTCCCTCTCCCTGCGGAGGTGCAACACCCAAAATACCACACCTGACAACGCTCACTGAACCACACCAACTTCCAGCTGACCTTCACAATGGCTTCAGCAGTGAGTTAACCACTGAGGAGCCCTGAGGGGCTGCTCCCTTACCACCACCCCCAGGCAGCACACGTACTTGTTGATCTGAGCCAAGAACATTCCCTTCAGTGCATAGAACTCTGCTGTCATCTCTTTCGTGAAGTATTTCAAGTTCGTAGATTCTATAACTTCAAGGCCCTGTTTAAAAAAAAATGTATAGAAAAAAGTTCTTGAGATTTCTAGACGTTACTACTATAACAACTTCATTAAAATACCTATTGAGGCACTTAAGTCCTAAAGGTCATTGACAAATATACTTTAAGTTGACAACAGATTTGCCGACCGTGAGTATTTGCTGACTAAAAGTATTTGCCAAATTCAGTCCCAGACACCTTAAGGGTGTTATTTTTCTCCAAGCTTTATATGCCTAGTCAGTTTCTAATCATTGTTTTTATTAACATTCCTCTGAACACAGTCAAAAATCTACCTTGCAACACCTTCACACTTCTGCAGCTTTTAATCTTTTTCCTTCAACGCATTAACCAAATATATGGTGGAACAGAGACGATAAAATGATGTATTTCAATCACTGGGTGGGGGGGTGCCTTGCCCTTTCTTGTTTAGGAAGGACTATGCCCCCACTGAGGCTGCGTCCGTAGGACTGAGGCTGCGTCTGTAGGAGGCGTTACACTGCCCCACCCTGCCCCACCCCCACCATCTGAGCCAGGAGCTCCGCGTGGAGGTGTGCGTACCCCCTCCACAGACCCCGGCACCTACCTGCATGCACTCGTTCTTCCCCATGACTCCCGCCAGCTGCAGGTAGCACTTGACCTGCTGTCGGATCTTCTGGAAGCAGTCCACGATGGGGACGGTGGGGATGGTGTGAATGCGACTCAGGATGTCCAGGGCCACGTTGACCAGCCCTTGCTTCCGGGCGATCTTCCCGTACTGGATGATGGCCGAGGCAGACGCGTGCACCCCGAGCATAGCGTTGTTCGAGCTGGGGTCGTGCTGAGAACTGTTTTCATACGCAGTCACAATGGCTAGAAGGCAGAGAAATGGCTGACTGGCCTAGGCCGAACGTTTTCAAAGTACTCCACAACAAGGCTTAAGTAAAAGTGAACACACACACACAGCTTATGAAAATGGAAAGCTCGGTGATAAACTCTCCTTACTCTTCCTCGTATTTTATATCAAAAAGGAAGCTATAAAAAGCACTAACACCAAGTTGAGTGTTAGCATCCTGGCTAACTAAACCATGAAGGGTGTGAGCAGAGGGGGCCAGAAAAATGGAGGAGGCTGCACTCCTTGGGGGAGGGGGTGGGAGGTGTGGCTTCGAAACACAGAGCCACAGCCGGAGCTCCGGCCGCACTGGCCTGAGCCCCTGGGGCATCCAGCAGTGTCTAGCTGTGTTTCCACTCTAGCTAGGAAAATTTAACAGGCAGGAAGAAATCCTTCCATCTTTCATCACCTCCATCTTTGCCTCGCCACACCACCACCACCTCCCATACCCACCAGAAAACAGGAAGTCTGGTAAAAGAAAAGCCAAACCAAAACCAAGACTGGAGCCAGAAAAGGCCGGAGAACTACACAATGGGCGCCTGCCGGAGCAGGGGGCGTACCCTGGTAATGGTGCTGCCGCCACATGAAGACGCTGCTCCAGTGGGACAGGTCATCGGACACGATGGGCAGCCTGTTCCTCCAGGTCTTCACCACCGTCTTCATGTCATGCAGGCTGTTGCTCCGCCCCAGGTTGGTCGGCTGCAAGCCCGCGTTGATCTGCGCAGCTTCCTGGAGCTCGATGATTTGCTGGGCGGCCTGAGCAGGACCAACACGAGAGATTCAGCAGTGAGCCTTCTACCGAAGACCGCACGCGCGAGCAAGCCAGGCCTGTCAGGAACCTGGTGTGCTGCGAGGACCTCACAGCTCGACTGAAAGGAAGAGTCCAACTCTCAGACCACCTGGGCGGCCCCGTCTCACTCACTCACCTCCAGCACTGCTCTCCCAGTACCCCTGCACCCCCCCGCCCCCGTTTTAAAACCTCAGCTGTGGCCACCGAGACAGGAGAGGAAGCGAAGAGTGGTGTGGACGCCAGAACTTGCTAATGGGCAGCCCTCAAACAGCTCTCTTTTCCAGCCACAGCTGGCTGTCCACCACCATCTGAGGAGAGAGCAGCCTAGCCCTGCCCTCAGGCTTTTGACATTAAAACCCCACATCCACGCTGAAAATTTTAAAACGTGGTCCTGATGGTCTCTCTGGGCTGGCACAGACACTCTCAGTCCTGTCCCTGATGAGTCTGTCTAGTTTACTACCTTTTCCACGCCAGGCATGTTGCTGCTCTAGCCTGCAGGCGTGCATTCTCACGGGGAAGGCCCTGGCCACGAGTCCGAGCCCACCCAAACCCTGCCCGCTAGGTCCTGCCCCCCCACCCCTGTGGGGTTTCTCCTCCCTGCGAGGCACTGAGCTCAGACTCCCTCTAATCACTGTTCCACCACAGTCTGCTTCTCAGACGCTGCCACCTCCCTCCAGGCGGGTGCTCCTTTCAGGCAGAATCTGTGTCTGAAAAATTTTTTTGATCTCCCAAACACAGCACCTAGGTCAGTACTCAGTATCTTGCTGTATGGTCTCAATTTTCTTAATTGCCTATTTGAATTACCTATATTTCAAGTTTAGTTCATTACATGTCCATTTCTAAAACCTTTAATCCTCCCTCCCACCCAAAGCTTACTGAAAATAGAATGGGATATTTCCTTTTTAACAGCTTTACTGAGATAAAATTAAAACATCAAACCTCTTAAAGTGTACAGTTCAAAGTTCTTATGATATTCTCCAAATCACATAAGCATCAATCACCACTATCTAATTGTAGAACCTTTATATCACTTCCAAAAGAAGTCCTGTACTCGTTGGGGGCCACCCCCACTCTTCCTCCTGCAGAGAGTGACAGCCACTCATCTGCTTCCTGTCTCTCTGGACGAGCCTATTCCATGCATTTCACATGCATGGAATCAGACACTGTGACCTTCTGTGTCTGGTGTCCTCACTGGGCCGATTCTCAAGATTTACTCCAGACACAATGTGTTATCAGTATTTAATTCCTTTGTATTGTTGAGTGACACCCCATTTCACGAGTGCACCACATCTTATCTCTTCATTTATCAGCTGATGGTCATTTGGGCTATTACGAATTTTACTGCTCTGAACATTCATGTGTAAGTTTTTGTGGCCATGTTTCAATCTCTCTTAGACTTATACCGAGGGGCAAAACTGTGAAATCACATGGTGATTCCATGTTTACTATCTTGAGAAGCCACCAGGCTGTTTCCAAAGAGGCAGAACTACTTCGCATTCCCACCAGCAATGGGTGAGGGCTAGTGGGTGTGAAGTGGCATCTCCGTGTGGTTTTGAGTCGCGTTCCCCTCATGACTAGAGATGTTGAGCATCTGTTCATGTGCTTATAGGTCATTCACATACAATCTTTAGAGACCTGTTCATTCAAATCTTTTGTGCACTTTAAAACTGAGTTGTCTTTCCTTGTTCACCCACCAGAGTTCTTTACCCATCTGGATTAAACTCCTTTACTAGATTTGCAAATATGTTCTCTCATCCCGTCGGCTGTCCTCCTTTCTCGATAGCGTTCTTTGAAATACAAGTTAAATTTATTCATCAGTGTTTTATTCCTTTTGCTCCTATTGTAAATGCACTGGTTTCCTAATTTTACCAAATTTGGGCTGCTTTCAGCCATTACTTCTTCAAACATCCCTCCACCCCCTCCCACTCCCTCTGGGACCCCCACTGTGAGCACGCTGGTCTGAGCATGCTGGTCTGAATGCCAGCATCCAGAATCTCCAAGGCCAGCCTATGTTTCTTCATTAGCTCTTCTTCTTGCTCTTCGGACAGAAATGTCTGCCTTCAAGTGCACCAACTTTTTCTTGGGCCTGCTGGGTCCACCATGGGGTGTCTCCTGTGAACTTTTACCTTCAATTACACTCACAAACTACTGTTTCAAACCATCTTTTCAGTGATACTCTAGCTGGTGAGGGTGTCACCCCCACCCTCCCCTGTGATCCTTTACAGACGTTCCTTTCAGCTCCTTGAACACCTGGCTCACCAACGCGGATTTTGAGTTTCTGGACACTGAGCCCAACAACGGGCCTCCACTGACTGCTCTTCCCTTCACAAGAAGCCACACTCGCCTCTTCCTTTTCATTCCTCATATTGTTAAAAACTGAACATTTTAGATACTACAATGTGGCAACTCTGCCACATTGCAAATCAACTTCCTCCAGTCCAGGGGTTTGTAAAGGTGCTTTCTTTCTTTTTTTTTTTTGGTTGTTGCTATTTGTTTAGTGACTTTCAGGGACTAATTCTATAATGTACGTGGTATTTGTAGACTGTAACCACTAAAGCTGCTGTTCAGTTAGCTTGGTGGTCAACTAATAATCAGCCAGAAGTTTCATTAAAGACTTGAAACAAGAATGCCAGCCGCTGCACACACCTTCCACACTCAGCCAGGCAGCCTTTCAACTCGGCCCCCACCTTCACTTCCTGGTGGTCCAGTGCCTCGAGGTCAGCTGGTGGCAAAAGCTCAGGGTCTTCTCAAGTCTCCTGAGCGTGTGCATGGTCCACGACCCTTCCAGGTTTCTAGGATACACAGAGTTTTCCAACATCCCTGTGGACATCTATTCCCTAACCATCCCTTCACTCAACCAGGCTCTACCGTGCCCCAGCGGGGACTGCCGTACCAGGCACCTATGATGTTAAACAGCTGCCTCAGGCTGTTTGTGACAAATGCCCCCAGGCATGACTTTCCTCACTGAGTGGGCTCTAAGGCCACACAGAAAGCAACCTGTGAACAGGGCTTTTCTATGGAGCTGTGATGCTGGTCAAATGTTTGAGTTTCTAAATCTGTTCTACCCTCCACTGGCGGCAGACAGGCTGCTGGCCTCCCAGCTCCGGCGGTTCGAAGTTGAGGGGTTCATTCCCCACCGTTGCAGGGATGAGGAGAGGAAGAACGGGGATAGGACAACTAAACACTACGAAGCTTGCTGTTCTTGCTAAAACACATCTGTTTTTCTTCAATGCTCCTTCGATTGTTGAAAGTCTGTATTCAATTTCCAGAATCCTGAAAACTGCTTTTGACGATTTTCCCCAGTATAGTTGCTGCTTTTATGAAGAACAACTTCAGAGGCCCTTGTTCTGCTACGGCAGATGCTCTGCCCGAACATCATGGTCTTCAAGTCGCTCTCTCCAAAACAACCGTCCGACTCCGTGCTGCTTCCTCCTCAGCGCTGACCCGGGAACCAGGACCAGTGTTTTCAGGATGCCAGAGCAACAGGCTGGCCGTCTGCCATCTCTGTCCAAGCCTGAGGTCTAAAATCAGCGTGACGGGGATGTCACTGTGCAAAGCACCAAGACCTTTCCCTTCACTTTTTTTTTTTTTTTTTTAGTGGTAGTTGGAGGAGGAAGGGGAAGAGTCACAAACCACAATTCCAAATATATGTTTAAAAAATTTTTAAATCAGGCATTAACATTTGTTAAGTTTGGGCAAAAGGTACTTATTTGGTTTGATTTTTTCAAAAATAAGCATTCCTCTGATTCATTCTCTTCACCCTCCTTGTCTCAAATTATACATGAATGTGACCTTCTACATAAGAACAGCTATCGAAACGATCGAACTGAAATGTTAAATGGTTCCCTAAAATCATTTGCACGGACACAGTCTTTGTTTTCTAAGATTTCTCACAGCTATGTTAGCTGACAGTGCTATTGGTGGTAGAAATCATCTTTTGTAAGCCAGATACGTAACTAAGCTAATCAACAAATATTTATCAAGCATCAACCATGAGTGAAGTAGTGGATAAGAAACAAAACTACCTCTAATTTCACCTCCACAGTACTTGAATCCGGACTATCTGAAATACCACATTTTAAACTCTATGATTTAAATATGTAACTCAATAATTTCTCCTTAGTTACTCACAGTTACGTGATTCACAACACATAATCATTCATAATTAATATACCTTGAGAAAAAGCAAAATAGATATAAAAAATATCAAAACAAGTCCTTGTTTTCACTGAACTATTTCACTTTACATAAGACAGAAAACCCTAAGTACATTAATAACCAACCATACTATGACAAAAACCAACAAACCAATTTAGCCTCAAAACTACTCTTTCCAAAGGAAAGAAAGCGTGGCCATTCTGCACTACAGCTGCGGCACCAGCCCACAGCCTGACTCTGAGACATGGGAGCTGCTCGGGCCCCAGTGTGTGTGCAGTGCACGCATGCGCACCAGAGTGGGAAGTGCATTCCGTGGAGAGGAGCGGCATGTGTGGGGCAGCGGCAGGGAGAGTCGAGCACTTGCAGGGCAGCTCATGTGGCTGGAACAAATGGCCAGAAACAGTGAAGATGACACACAGGGAAAGGGCCAAGGCACAGCCTGATTAACTCAAGAGTTTCAGAGGAGACACCTTTCTGAACTGAACAATGGCGTCACATGGCTGGTGGCAGAGTGTCACTACAGAAAACTCCTAAAGCAGAAATGCACATCATCAGAACCACTCCGAAGGATGCCTCTGTCACCCAAATCCCTCGGAAGCTCCAAAAATGAGAAGCGGAGTTTCAGCCCTCTGCGAGTTCACTCAGGCCCCCTCTCCCCAGAGGACAAGCAGCGACGGGAAATGACGAGACCAGTGGGAGAGCTTCCTCCCTGCCGTGCTGGCTCAGCGTACAGACCCACGACAGGCCCAGAGGCCTTTTGCGGTGACAGGCCCCCCCAGGCCAAGCCCAGCTCAAGCCACACCCACCTGGAGGAGCGGTGTGTGCACATGTGACACCACATGGGGCAGCCGCCGCCACTCACGGATGGCCAGGCCGCTGGCCATCTCCACCAGGCGCTCGATGAAGCTGAGCTGCTGCTCTTCGGGGTGGCAGATGGCCAGGTATCCTCGGTACATGTTGACCTTCCAGGCCATCTCCTTGGGACAGCTGACTTCCACCTGGTAGGAAAAGACAGTTACACGGGAAGCGGTGGGTACTCCTCCTCTCAGCAGAGAGAGTCAGAAAGTAAAGTCAATCTCTTTGTAGTCGATTGTGCAAAGCAATAAATAGAAATTAAGCATCAACAGATATTTATTTTCTTTAGAAAAGTCATACGTTGAGAGTGCTTTTTCTGGATACCTTCCTTTTCTGAATGCCGGCCAGTGGCTAATCTCTCCAGCTACGAAGCCATGCCACAGGCTCCTTGCTTCAAGGTGCCAGCAGTTCCAAAAAAGGGCAAACTGCTGTGACAGGCCAGACTAACAACCTTCACTTGGCTACAAATCCAGCCAGCGAAGTTTTTTTTGTTTTGTTTTTTTTAATTTTTATTTATTTATTTTTATAGAGAGAGGAAAGGAGAGAGAAAAGAGTGGGAGAGAAACACGGATGTGTGAGAGACAGATCAATCAGCTGCCTCTCACACGCCCCGAACTGGGGACCTGGCCCGAAGCCCAGGCATGTGCCCTGATCGAGAACGGATTCAGCAGCTTTTGGGATTATGCCCAAGCAACCAAGACACACCGGTCAGGGCCAGCAAGCAAAGTTTCAAAGTATTTAATATGTTTGTCTTCACTCTGATAAATATCAATAAAATTATGGATTATTTTCAATTGTTATTCTGGGAAATTAATCTAACTTGTTCCACATTATACAAGGAAGCAGAGGGCAGTGACTCAGGCTTGTAAAAATATGAGTGAACATTAATAAATTGTATTATCATTTAAAAGCCACAATTACCTGTCATGCAATTTCCCCTATATTCCTTATATCTTGGTTACCATTATGAAGCAGACCTAGCATGGAGCCGTCACCCCCCACACCTCCCATAAGTCTAATCCCTGCCCCCATGTGCCCCTGCCAGCCACGTGCTTGCTCACCGCCTGCCAGAGAAAGCATCAGAACTCATCACGGGTCAGCGTGCTCTTGCAGAGCACTGAAGTGATTAAAAATTTTACTGTTTAAAAAAATAATCTCGCTGTGTATATGAAGATGAAAGGAACTCTCTGTTGAAGAAACTGCACAGGACTTGCTATAACAAGATCAACAAACACTCACTCTGAAGTACCTTTGGGAAGTAACAATAAAAATCATACACATTTTGGTGCCTCAGTGCCAACTGCCCACATGACGGAGGTAGTGACGGTAACGACAATGCCGTTGGGCACCTGACACCTTAGCGTATTTGGACATCTACACTTTTGAAGAACGCGCACGTTCTCGGCCCCTCGAAGATCTCAACAGTCCAGCGATGACGGAATTCAGGAGGGCAAACTTGCAAGTGCACCTGCTTCCAACAGGACCCTCTAAACCACGCCTGTCTCCCATTTTCTGAACGTAAACCCTACTTAACACAGGCGTTTGTCCCTCACAACCCCTACCCGAGAACTCAGAGCGAAGGCACCTCTTTAATTTCTCCCCCTAGAAAAAAAGCGCCCCATCTATTAAATCACACTGAGAAGTGGGCCACTGCAAGCAGTGCCGTGATCGTAATGCACAGGAATAAAAAAGTAACTTGAGTTTCTTCTTTTAAACACTGGCAAATAAGTACATAATTTACTCCTGTAAAGACTATCGGAAATTAATTTACTAAAGATTATCAGAATATTTGTACATACTGAGCTCTTTTCTAATCAGTAAGTGCCTTACAACTTTTGGAAAATAATCTCGACTGTGGAGGAAGAAATTTGTTTGCCAGACCTACTGACAGTATGGTACCGCACGTGCCCAGCTAAGCGAAATCTTGGAAAGGAGATTTAAAAAGGCAGAATGAGCTATAAACGTTATTCAGAATTTTTTTTATCAAAATAAAAAAAAGAATAACCAACCATAAATGCATTCTGTCAAAGAGAGAAATATATACACATCTTTACAAGTGACTGGTTGTTTCTCGGAGTAACTCAAGCTCCCTGCATCAATTCTTCCCTCATCTGCATTTTGCTAAAAAAACATCAGTAACAAACTAAGTCTGGAACCACAGCAGAGCTCTAAATTTTAGGTTCATCTTTTCAAAGGGGCCTTTTCAAAGGGGCCCTCTCCATGTGCTTTTGCAGCCTCCACATTAAGGAAAGGAAACCACCGGCGGGAAGGCAAGCAAGCCCGCACCGGGGGCAGGGGTGGGAGGATGCGTGTCCTTCGAGAGGACCCTGCTCACATGACCACCACCCAGAGAGGCCGACACTGGATGGTTGCAGCAAGGCCAGGGCCAAGGGAGCACAGGATGGACAGGCACAGGGGCAGGAGAAAACAAGGCATGACACGGTTGGCTGCCTCCACAGACAAGGCTGGGCAGCGAGAGCCCCGTGCTGCGGGGTCAGGCGGCAGATCTGACACCACGCCACGCTGTCCAGCACTGCTGGCGCCCTGACGGGAGCTCCCCGCGGGAGGAAGGGAACTGAACCGGTGTGCGCACTCTCCCATTGTGCACCAAACCCCTCCAGGTGGTGGTGAATTTTTAAAATGTGGAGCTCAACCAAGTTAGTGACAACTTCCCTCACACAATGCCACCATTGTTCCCGCAGCACAAAACATGGTCTGAGTGGGACACCAGCTGCTCCACCACATGGGCACTGGCCCCCTTTGCTGTGCTCACTTCTGGTCGTGCTTCCACCAACCAAAGCCACCAGCAAAACTGACTGTTCCTCCACCTTTCTCCAGGTTCTGCTACTCATTTGTTTGCTCAGAGTCCAAGGTCTCCACACCTGATACTTAGTATAACAGAGTATAAACAAACACTTAATTTACAGTTCAATTCAAATTCAAGAAAGGTGTTGCAAATAACCAAAAATCATTCTTCCTTCCCAAGAGGTATCTTCACCTGCTCACATGCTCAGGCTGTTATCAGCAAAGAGCAATCTCCAGAGACTTGTGACTTTGGCAAAAGGCACACAGGCAGCTGTGGGAATATGGCCTGAGAGTGGATGGGGTCAGCAAGGAGAGGAGGGAGGTCTCACCTGCACCAGCGCTTCCTTCATGGCGGTCCAGTTCGACACCCGCCAAGCACACTCCAGCACCAGGTACGGGTTGATGTGCCCCTTGGACTGGCCGTACTCCGTCAGGGCCTCCCACTGGTTCAGCTCCTTGGAGCACCTGGAGGCCAGAGAGCTGGCGGGTCAGCTCCCACGAAGTCAGAAAGCACAGGGACAGGCACTCCCACCCTGCACAGAAGACCAGACCTACCTACGTCCTTCCCCCAGAGAAGGGCAAGCTTCCGTGGGGTGCCGGCCTACTCACCTGCAAGTCCCCCCCACTGGCCCCCCAGAACACCGAGAACCACCCATTGCGCAGCAGAGCACCCCCAGCACCAGAGCAGCTGAGAGACAGGAAAAGTTTCCTCCAACAGGCACTTTTGACTACTCAAGACCTTAAAACTGTTCGCAGGTTTTTGTTTGTTCTTTTCTCTCTCTATGGGGCCATAAAGACAGCAGCGAAGTTCTCTTTTAGCAACACTCATCACGAGAACACCCCAGAGATCTGCCATGGGCTCCCTTAGCTGGCTGCTGACCCAGCCCAGCCTGGCTCACCGAATCCAGTGGTCCTCCCACAGCTGGTACTCGGGGAAAATCGCAGGGGAGGCGTTGCTCCTCTCGTGCTCCTTTTTGGCTTTATCCATGGCTTTTTCGTAGGACTCTTGTGCCTGAAAGGGTAAATAATGCTTTCAAACTGTTGTTTACCTAGAAAGTTTCCACAGCTGTCTGTTGCTCAAGGATCTAGGGTAAGCTGGGTCGTAAACCCAAGAGTGCCTCACACCCTTTTCTGCAGGCACATGCCGCTGGAATCCCCCATTTGCAGAGCACAGAAGGGAAGGAAGGGAACTAAGGGGTGCCGCTCCCCACACAGAATGCAGGAACGGGAGGCTGCCTGGCCCTGGGTTCGGCGACCAGAGCAGAGGACACAGCGTGTGCCTGTGCCTCCGGGTCCTGAGGCTCGGTGTCCTGAACAGGGCGAAGAGCAAGACCGTGCCGCACTGAAGGACAAGCACCGAGACTAACTCTCAACGAAAAACGCTGTCTGCCTTCCACTTCCAACAGGACGAACAAGCGCAGGTAAAAACCCACCCACATTCGCTTGTAGCAGTACGGAGTTTAGGACCAAGCATTAAAAATGTCTGAGGCGTGTGTGTTTCTCTGAAACCAACCTTCAAAGGACTTTTCATGTACAGGACAAACCCTTCAAGTGAAACAGGAAACTTGTGTAAGCGTGAACTCCCCTGAGGACATGAAAAGGCCACAACACCATGACTGTCGCACAGCCGTGCAGCCTGTCCACCCCACCCGACAGCACTACCTGCTCGAAGAACCCGTGCTGCTCGTATGCAATAGCCGTCGCCGTCTCCGAGTACTTGCAACGCTTCTGCCACAAGCCGGCCCACATGTCTTCCTCTTGTAACAACGAGTACAGCTCCGCAAGCGAGTCCAGTATCTCCTGAAACACACGGCGTGGTTTCCGAGGGCTCGTGACAGGCACTTCCCCCCAGTAATACCACCTCCCTGTGCGGGAGTTAAAACCACCGGGGGGATGATCGTGGAGACGGGGTGTCACCAGCAAGGACGGCGCAGTTAACACACGGCTGGGGGCTCACCTGCTGGGGCGGTGTTATGCTCTCCTGCTCATAAAATTCCGTGGTTTGCTTTGGCTTAATCTGCAGACTCAGACCTTTCTCAAAGGCCTGGTGCTCCAGCATCAACGTGGAGCGGAGCCAAAGGTTGTGGGTCTTCCCCAGGTACTTCAGAACGCAGGGCCGGATGGGGATGGGCGGGACGCACTGCGACATGGCCTCCACGAAGCAGTTCAGCGCGCTGGGCTGGCAGTCCCGCTGCACCTGGTGGCTGCCGCTGCACAGGAACGGGCTGATCTCCCCAGCGAGAGCCTGAAACCAAAGACCATGTTCATTCAGGTCTTCACCCCCAACCAACACATCTTTACGCTCTCATCCAGTGTCAATCAATATTTTTGATAATTCACTCTTAGATAATAGTAGTTTCCTCATCCTTAGAAACTTAATCAAATTATTTCACCATAAACACTTACCAAAAGCTAAAACAGCCCTGGCTAGTATGGCTCAGTGGATTCAGCACCGGCCTATGAACCAAAAGGTCACCAGTTTGATTCCTAGTCTGGGCACATCCCTGGGCTAAGAGCCAGGTCCCTGGTTCGGTGCATGTGAGAGGCAGCCGATCTATGTGCCTCTCACATGTAGATGCTTCTCTCCCTCCCTCCCTTCCCCTCCTTCTAAAAGTAAATAAAATAAAAAATAAAAGATAAAATAAAATATAAAATAAAATAAAATAAGCTGAAACATTTTCCAAAACAGAATTTTAAAAATATACTCACATGCTGCTGTCTATCAGACAGAATTTTCCAGAGTCTGGGGAAAAGCTGGACCCAGGTCCTCTCTGCCAGAGTGGTAGAGATGTGACACAGCTGGACAAAGGCACTGAGCAACGCCCCCGTCTGGAGAGAGAAACAGGGTTAGTGTCGCCGGGCCCGGGCTGGCGCGAACATCCTGCCCCAGAGCTGCCAGACGTGCTCCGCTTTCAAACTCCCCAAGACCTGAGCAAGCGTCACATCCGAGTGAAAACACATTCTGGGCACCAGAGACCAACCCACAGTGGGCTTAGCAGCCAAGCACCAGCGTGGGTAAAGGACTCAGCAGCAACACGCCTGTGTTTTTAACTCCAAGGGCATTTCCACACACACCAACACTGAAAGTGCACACGAGAGGTGCAAGGGCGCCACCGAGCAAAGGCTGCCGACAACACGAAAGGGAACAGCACACGCAGAGGAGGTCAGCTATCTGCCGGCAGGCATGATTCTGAGGAGCAAATCAAGAACCGTGCAGACGAGACAGGAACACTGGCCAGCGCGGAAGAACATGGCCTACAAAAGCGGCCGGAGTTGGAACCCGAGGGCCCGAAGAGCTGTCAAATCCACTCATCTCATTCTGTCCACAGCTTTGTAGGTTCTGGAAATCTTAATTAGCTGACAGCATTTCTTATCAACAGCCAGGCTCCTAGCCTGCTTGAAGCCCATGGGGCCCGCCTAGCTGACACAGACAGAGTCACCCATTTCTCTGTAACGCTCCTCAAAAGTAACTCGGTGTGCGGAGCCACAAGCAACTGTGTCGTTCCCTGAACAAGGCCATGCCTATCACTGACCCGAGAGCGTGTGGAAGCCAGAGACCTGCACACATCCCAGAACAGATGCCCTTGCAGGCCCCCGCTCCCCAAAGTGAACTTGATTCACCACATAGCTCCCATCTTCTCCTTTTTTTCTGCACTTGAAAAATAACCCACAAATGTCGAATCCTATTTACTTAGTAAACAATTTTACCATTCCTGCCAAGGGACAGGAATGGGGAAACAATCCCCTTTTCTCACTTTCTCCAGTGAGACAATGTAACTCCTCTCCTGAGTCTTTACATAAAACACCCACTTCAGAGTCTCACAGAACCTACAACAGTTTCCACTGAGAAAGGAAAAAGGGTGTGACTTGTGACACAAAAATCCCTTCAACCGCTGTGGAGAAAGTCCTGATTCAGGACTGAAACCGTCCAGGGAACGAAGCCCCCGGGGCCCTGGAGCTGCGCACGGACCTTCACCTCCCGGAGGGTGTCGAGGAACTTGTCGTGCCGGTTGGTCAGCATGTGCAGCTGGTTGCCGATGTCCTTCTCGGAGAGCTCCTTGGTCTTGGGCGTGCTGGTCTGGTCGCCAGGGGCCAGTTCGATGTCGATCTCCACGTCCTGACAAACACCACACACGCAGATCAGCAAAACCCCAAAGTCAGACGCTTAAAACCTCACAAACCTAACTCTCACGATCTTCTTACTACACTTTTGGCAAGTAAAATTTTAGTTGACTTTCGGAAGTTTGTAATTATTAAAATGTTTGTAAATTCTGAAACAATAGAGCCACTTGACCAGACCTGTCTCCTTCTCCTTCTCTTTGTTCTGATGACATTGCGTTGCTCTCACACTCGGATGACAGAAGGCAAGATGAAGTACCAACAACAGAAGTAATGAGGGTTGTCAGGGACCACACACAGCCCCTCTTCCCTCAGAACACAGTGGCGCCGCCTGGCTGACCGGCCCCGTGGAGTGAGGGCAAGTCCGGGGGCTGCAGCCCAGGCCCACATGGCGCAACAGTTCACCCAGCCCGTCTCCAAGCTGTCTGAGGCTTCTGGGAAGTCACAGTCAAAATCAATCATCAAATGAGCCTCTAGGACCTAGAGGAGTGTCACACTCATTTTCACCAGGGCCACATCAGCCTCGCAGTTGCCTTCAAAGGGACGAATGTAATTTTAGGACTATAAACACAGCTACCCCTTCACTAGGGACAAAAAGCTTAGTGCCGCTGCCGGATAAAACAAGGCAGAGGGCCAGATTCAGCCCACGGGCCTTGTGTTTGCCACCTGGGCTCCAGATCCAGGTGCCAGCCATCTGGCATGTGCCCGGGACCACGCAGAGGAGCCACTTCTAAGCTGGCGATTCACTTTGCAAAGATTAGAGACAGAAAAGGAGGTCCAATCACCAGAATGACCAAGCGTTTAGCAACGTAGTAAAACAAAATTTCCCATTCTCACTTGTTAATAAAATGAGTCCGTTTCTCACACACAGGAAAGGGAATAAATGATCCCCTTTAGAAGAGAAAAGGCGCTGCCTCCTTCAATGCTGGGTGCTTATCACCTACAACCCAACATCCAGAGAGACAGGGCCCCAGGAGCAACCACCTCAGGGCAACACAGTTGAAAGGTCTCTGCTGGGAGCGGGGTCAGCCCCTCCGTCGTGCAGCACTGAGTGCCACCGCGACCACGGCGGCCGACATGCTGACCAGTGCTTGGCTCCCCAGCCAAGCCTGCCAAGACCAGGCGAAGGAGTGGGAGGTTCGCAGCAGAGGCTGCTGGCAGAACCAGTTCCGCGATGGCGGGCATCCCTCCCCGGAGCAGTGCCTTCTACTACAACAGGGACCACTTTTCACTCAGAAAACAATCACCGAGCAGTGAAATACCCTGTTCTAAGCACCACGTGCTCGCAGTAAAGTGCTCTATGTCAAAACTGAATGGTAGGGCCCTGACTGGTGTGGCTCAGTGGGTTGGGTGTCGTCTCGCAAACCGAAAAGGTTGCTGGTTCAATTCCCCATTTGGGGCACATGCCTGGGTTACAGGCCAGGTACCCAGTGGGGGTCACGTGAGAGGCAACCACACACTGATGTTTCTCTCCATCCCTTTCTCCCTCCCTTCCCCTCTCTAGAAAATAAATAAAATCTTTTAAAAAAAGAAAGAAAAAAAGGGGAACATGAATGGCCCTTGAGGGTGCAGGGCTAAGTGAACACAGAGAGCAGACCGGAGGCTCCCAGAGGGGGGTGGGAGCGGCGGCAGGGGTGGGGGTGGGTGAGAGGGGCAGAAGCGCAAACCCCAGTGCGTCACAGGGACGTAACGTGAGGCACGGCAGCTCCAGTTAGCAGTGCCACACTGCGCATGCTGAGTCTTCTCAAGAGCAGTTCTTGAAAGTCCTCGGCACAAGAAAAGAATTCCAGCCACGCACACTGCTGGCCCGAATGCACTGAGGTCGCCTCACGACACACACAAACTCACACCACTGTGTGGCACCCCCGAGGGCAACACGACATCACGTGCCAGCACCCGCTCACTGAGAACACCTGGCTGAGCGCAGGCACCTCACTCCGAGCTCTCAGGTGCGTGCCAATGTCAGCACACTGCTCATGCCCTGAGACAAAGGTCTGAGGCAGACGTGAGGTTGGAGACGCGGCATCCTGCTGCGAGAGGGCGCCACGCCGTGCGGACACTACCTCCTCTTTGGACTCGCTGTTCTCTCGCTCCCGCGGCTCCTGCTTGACGTGGGTGACCATGGCGAAGGCCGCGCGGTCGTGGCTGTCTGCCAGGTTGATGACGTTGGTGATGGACGGGAGCATGGCTCCATGGCAGCTGGTACCAATGGGAGTGCTCTTCTCACACACAGCCAAAAGGAGCTGGAGGGTGGGGACAAGAACACAGCCTCGCACACACACCTCGCACGTGGGCGTGTGGAGCCAGTCACCCGGTCAACTCAACAGGCGAGCCCGTTCTGACAGCTCCTGAGCCCACGACTCTGCTCCTCACCTCACCCAGCTTGGACGGAAAGTCAGGACCTCTTCACACGCCCCTCACTCAGGGGCTCTGTCTGGCTCGGCGTCTCAGCTCAGCTCAGCACCTCTGTACCAGACGGGCTTGCTCTCCTGTTCTCTCAGGTAAGACAGCTTCCCCTGCCTCACCTGCCTGCCTTCTCCTCCCTCATCACTCACACTGCGTCACCACGTCTCTCCAACTCCACCTCCCGAGTATGGAAGCAGCTGACGCCTCCTGCCTGGACATACGGCCCCAGCTCCTCCTGACACACTCCTCCTCCACACCATTGACCCAGGGCTCCCCTTCCCTCCACCCTCCAGGGTCTCCCACGGCCCTCAGGGGGCAGTGCCAGCTCCCCCCAGCCTGGCTCAGGAGACTCCCATAAGGCAACACTCCCCACCGGCACGTCACACTTCTGAGCCTGCTCCTCCTGCCCCGACCTGCTTCCCCACCCACCTCAGCTCACGCTGCCCCCCCAACCGAGCCGCCCCTGCATGTTCTAAGCAAACATTTACTGAGCGCCCGCTAAGTGTGAGGACCTGGAGATTCATGTGTCCACTTCACTGAGCTGGTGTCCCCACCCTCGCAACTCTGGAGCGTCAGAAGGACAAGACCAACCTCAACACATAAAGAGACACGTACTCATGACAGCAGCCAAAGATCAGCAGGCAGATAGAGAAGGGGGGCCCACTTTGGCCCAGCATCAGAAATGTGGTCTGAGAGCACGGGGGGCCAGGAGGGGTCCTGGCTTGTGCCCTGCCGCCCACCCTGTCCTCTGTCCTCCATCGGTTCCTGTGCCCCGGCCACAAGCAGCGTCTCCTGTCCCCGCACCTGCAGTGCCTGACCAGGGCCTGGCATCCACCAATAGCAATCAATAGGTCCCTGGAGTGAGTGAGGAATACATTGGGGAACTTGGCCCACTCTGTTGCCATTAGCAAAATTCCAAACATATGCTGTACCCAGCACTAAGAAAACCTAAATTTGACACAGACAGAAATATGTTAACAAGCTCTCAATGAAACCCAGGGCCCAGAGTTCCCTTCTTGTGTCTCAAAGAGAATTTCACAATCTTCTGTCTCATTTAAAAAAGTAATCTGGTAACCTCCTAAATTTTATGCATTCTGGGCAAGAGACCACAGTTACTCGCAACAGAGCAGGTGCTACAGGAAACCTAGGTTGCCTGGTGCAGTAAACTGATAATTAAGCCAAAAAACGAAGGACAGCCAATTAAAATAACGGAAATAAGAAAACAAGAAGTCTCACTGCAATCCTACAAGAAACATCCAAAAACATCTGACTTATTATCCACGGAACTGATCCATTTTACATACGCAGGTCTTTACCTCCGGCACCCTGGCTTCCCATGCTGAGGGATCAGAGCCCACAGCCAGGCCTGGATGCCCTACCTTCCTGCTTATCCAAGCAGCTCAGATGGTTAGAGCATTGTCCCAATATGCCAAGGTTGCAGTTTTGATCCCTGGTCAAGACGCATATAAAAAATTAATGTGTCCCTCCCTCCACCGTCCCCTCTCTCTCTCAAATCAATCAATAAATAAAATAATTAAAAAGTTTTTAAAAACCCCTGGCCAGTGTGGCTCAGATGGTTAGAGCATCTGGGTGATGTGACTCAGTGGGTTGATCGCCAGCCTGCACACCAAAAGGTCACCAGTTCAATTCCCCATCAGGGCACATGCCTGGGTTCTGGGCCAGACCCCACTTAGGGGGGCAAGAGGGGCAACTGACCAATGTGTCTCTCGCACATTGATGTCTCTCCCTCCCTTCCCCCGTCACTAAAATAAATAAAAATTTTTTTTAAAAAGTCCTTCCTTTAAAAAAAAAATTATGAGCTGACAGTTACAGCACATGCAATATTCTAAAGCATGCAGACAGAATTTGAAATTTTTATATTTGAGGGAAATGAATCTTAAACAACTGATTAGGGAATATTATCCAACTTTCTAAATAATTAAAGCACTTAAAATCACCCATAAGAGCTTTAGACAGCCCTGGTTGGTGTGGCTCAGTGGATTGAGTGCCAGCCTGTGAACTGAAGGGTCACCAGTTCAATTCCCAGTTGCGGTGGCACATGCCTGGGTTGTGGGCCAGGTCCCCAGTAGGGGGCGCATGAGAGGCAACAGATCTGCATTGATGTTTCTCTCCCTCTCTTTCACCCTCCCCCCTCTAAAAATAAATAAACTTAAGAAAAAAAAAAGTTTTAGATAAAAGCACGGCTTTAAGTCATCTTCTCCTGCTAGACACAGGTTAAAAGCAGCTGAATGGCGGAGACTTCTATTCATCTCGGCATGAACACCTGCTGTCTTCAGTGTCCCCGGCCGCAGAGGGAGAGCTGCACATGGCCTACCTCGATGCACTGCTTGATCCAGAAGTGGCTGCCCATGGCCTCCCAGTTCTGGGAGCAGGTCACGTAGAGCAGGCGCTCGTAGACCCGGCGCTTCATGGAGTTGTCGAACACCTCGAAGAACTTCGCCCTGATGAGTGGCTGGGCACACCGCAGCCCAGAGAGGAAGGCAGGCTCGAGCTTCGCCGTCAGCTCACTGCCACACAGGGTCTCGTCCCTGCAACCAAAGGAGTGACACCAAGATGAAAGAGCTGCACCCAGAGGTGGGCTCCTTACCCATGAGCAAACAAGCACAAGACAAGTGGGCACCAACCTCCTGAAACGGCCCAGGGAAAACCGAGAGTGGGTTACAGAGCATCACGGGCCGACGGGCATTTGCCCACAGCGCTCAGGCATGACAATGAAACATGTCACATGACTCAGAATGTAAATGAATGTGGAAAACTCGGGTATGACAAAAAAGTTAACGTCACGTAACACTGGTTGGCCAGGGAACACATTATGGACTGACATGCAAAATAGGTGATAATTGCTGTAATTACCTGTAGACATAGTTAACAAGGTCTAAGAACTGTGCATTTAATTCAAGGTCATCTGGAAAACGCTTTTCTATGTAGGTCATCATTTTCACAAGCAAAATGGACTTCTCCCGGAGTGTAGGTGTCTGTATGAGTTTTTAAAACAAAAGGTCAATCACTTCTATCTGAGAGAAGGTATGTCCCAAAGTACTTCTGTTCTGCCACTTTTTACACTCCTACAATTCAGTCAAGTCAAATTAGATGGTTGTTTATAAATGAAAGAAAAAGAAAAAGAAAGAAAATCAAAGACAGCCCTGGTTATCTCTGGACACTTAAAAATCAAGACAGACCCCAGTGTAATTTTCCTAGGAGCTACAACCCATTTTGGAGAGAAAGTAACTAAATCATAAAACAAATTAGGAGCTTGCAAGCATCTTATTATATTGAATCATAGTCCCTCATTATGCTTTTCTTGGCTTACCTTCACCACCATAAAGACTAAAAAAAGTTTAACGTTTTAACAAGTAAAACTACATTAAGGTGAGTAGCCGATTATTTCGACTTTCTATTTCAAATCCATTAAGTGAGAAAAATCCACCTAAACAAAAGTATACTGTGAATGCAAACACAGAAGGAAAAAAGTACTTTGCTGGACCAAAAACTTCCAGAAGAAGAGCTGAGAAAACGAGGCCAGAATTTTCTTTTACCTGCAAAAGAAGGTCGCCTGGCCAATGTGCAGCCCCTCTTCCCAGCTCACCTGATTGGCTGCCATTGGGGAGTTATTTTTGACCCATTCTTCCACAATTTTAACCACGGCCCGGAGGATCTTGGCATCGGGTGACTTTTCAATGAGTGAGGTCAGGATAGCCTGAATGAAGTTCTTCCTCATCTCCATGCTCATCACGGCCAGGCGTGTTTTCACCAGCTCCAGACTCAGCATCACCAGCTCACTAGTTCCTGCTCAGGCCAAGAAAGTACACAGCTCAACAATTTCTACAATCGTACGTCAATACGCAACCACTTTGCACTATGTGGCATGTTGATTCTACCCATTTTCCCCAAAATGTTTTCTCCAGCCACATCACTTTCTTGCTATTCCACGACCTTGCAAGGATGGCCCTGTAAGAGGCTTCCCAGGGGACAAGACAATGGGGCTGCAGGAACCAGTGCGGGGACTCTGGGGGACGGCCACGTCCTGAAGTCATCTCTGCGGCACTGTGTTCCAAGACGCACTGAGTGGCGTACTGCCCACAACCCCCACCCCCCGCCCCCCACACGATGCATCTCCCAGGCTCCTGGAGCCCACTCCTCAGGTCTGCAACTTGCAACCTAAATCTTCATCAGACATGACCACTGACTGGGCAACCTCCATGTTACAGCAAAATTGTTAGACAGCTCTCATCTAGGGGTGTGGGCTCCACATAAATGTCTGATTGTTCTTAACTGTCTTCACTCAATGTTAAGAGCAATCCATTCTAAAAAGGAGTCTCATTCCAGTTTGAAATGGGCCCTAGGCTCTTTGTGACAGCAGCTAACAGTGACCTGCACACGAACAACAGGCACTAGTGTTCCCGCTGGAGTTCAGCCACAAGCGCACACCGTCCAGGCGTCACACAACGTCTGGGGGGAAACTAGGGGACCAGGGCAAGTCTGTCACCTGAGGTTGCTTCTGTGCTGCCCGAGGCCGCCTGGGGGTTGAGGTGCTCCCGCACCATCTTCTGCAGGGAGCGCATGAAGACCGAGATCAGCCTGTCGATGTAGCTCGGGTTGTTGCTGCAGGCCGACTTCAGGATCATAAGGGTCCCTAAGGGGCAGGAAGTGCCGGTTGTTTTTCAGAAAGTTCTCGAAAATGGAATAATTGACAAAAAATGGGCTAATTAAAACATTTCATAATGTGCTAAATACGAATGTGCTGTTTCCAACAAATATATAGACTAATCCCAAGTGTCAACAGTTCAAGCTTCTGTGCAGTAGAGACCACATCCTGAGGCACTGCATGTGCACATGAGCGTGTGACACCTTCAGGCATAAACACTGACTCCTGCGCTTCAGTACACACATTGCTACCTTCAGTTCTGCATTCCATCTCTGCGTTACCTACGTATGGCAAACCACCTGAAGTAAAACTTTTGTCCCGTGCCATGTTTGGGGCAGAGGAAGGACATTTTTTATCTACACTGCCTGGGCATGACCAATGTCTTAAAACTAAGTTTGCACCCTGGCTGGAGTGGCTCACTGGATTGAGTACCAGCCTGTGAACTAAAGGGTCCCCAGTAGGGGGTGTGCAGGAAGCAACCACGCATTGATGTTTCTCTCCCTCTTTCTCCCTCCCTTCCCCTCTCTCTAAAAATAAACAAACACAATCTTTAAAAAAAAACAAAAAACTAAATTTGCACCAAACTCTGAAAAACTGCACAATGAACATCAGAACATGAACCCTGAGTACATGAAAAAATTATATCTTTCATAACAGGCATTTTTATAAACATCTTGACCTTGACCTACAAATTAAATTTTAATTTTGTATCCACAGCTCACATCGTAGGAAAATAAAAGGCTATTTATTGATTTGCCACCTGCAGGTGCAATCACTGCGGATTTGGATAATTTCAGGCTTGCTTTGTTAAAAGGCTGGCTCTCGGCCCAGCAGTAAACTCATGACCAAATCAGAGTCTGCACCAGGGAACCCACGACGCTGCGGAGGGACGACGACAAATGCAGGGAACCTGCTCTGGCTGTTCCTGGCTGCCGTGCTCGCCTCTACTGAGCAGCCATCAGTAATGGCACCCTGGGTCTAGCAGAGCGGCCAACTCCACCGGCCCGCTGTCTCCCAGACAAGGGAGGGGGCAGGGCCAACGGTGGTCGGCTCTTCCCGAAGAGAGTCCTCTGGAGACTCGGTTAACGAGATGCTCACACTGCACTGGAAGCAGAACGTGAGGCTGGACCTACCATGTGGACTCACTTCATAAAAAGGAGAAGTTGACACACTCACCAAAGAGCTGGGAGGGGTTCGCGTTGGTGGCCTTCTCGTAGTTGGTGAGCCCTTCGTAGATGACCTTCCCAACGGCCGCGTAGAGGCACTCCAGCTCCTCGTACTTGGAGGCCACGCTGGAGGTGCCTGAAACGGAAGTGAGAGCTGGGCTCTGCGGTTCGCACTCTCGGGCCTGCTCAGGCCCTGGGACATCGCCTCCCCTACACTACGGGGCTGAGCTTCAGCAGTGCCAGGGTCTGTTGCCGGCTGGGCTGAGCGCTCCTCTCCCACTGGTGCCAACCTCTGGGCAGCCCTCCTACTTCACCTGGCGCACTTTTGTCCCACCTGAACTCACCCTAAATACACTTACAGCATTTACCTTGTCAACTGTTGGACACCTGACAAATCACTTTCACCTGACGCCCCTTTGATGCTTTAAGGAAACAGCAGTGCTCAGCTGAGGAACAACTGCATTTCCAGAGCAGATGACAGACAGACTGCCGTTAAGTCTTATGTCAGTATCTTCAAAGTTGCCAGGAAGAAGACAAGTGAGGGGACAAAGCACTCCATATGGTAACTAGAGGATGGGTGCTCTCCAGTCACAGCTCTGTGCCCGCCCACCTGCGCGGAAAGAAAGGCACCCACGGCAAAGGTCCCGTACTTGGCTCCGTTGGGAAAATGCTCATCAGGCGAGAGAGGAGGCTGTGCACAGCCCGCAGGACCTTGGTGTTCCCGCACGTCATGCAGGCGGCGATCCCGCGCTGCAGCGGCTTGAAGCTGCTGAGGACGGCTGGAGACTGGAGCACAGTGAGCAGGAAACTCAGCACCTCCAGCCCCGTGCAGATGTTCCCGTAGTTCACCTGGTTGGGCTGCTCCTGGGGCGGAGAACACAGGTTGCACAGCAGAGATGAAACGAACGCTCCGGTGCAGGGACAGTTGTCACCCAAAACGTGAAATTGCCAAGTACTTAGGAATGGAGTGAAAAACCACTGAAGGACAAACGCGACACACATAAAGATGTGTGGCCACCATGTTTTATTAATACAGTGGCAGTTCGCATCTCTTTAATAAAATTTGCTTTAAATACTTAGTCAAACCTTTCTAAAGAGCTCATGAACAATACTCAACATTTAATGTTAAGATTTTGCAAATCACTAAACTCTGGTCTAACAAGCAATTACTGCAATGCAGTTCACTTGTCTCCTTCTGCCTTTTTATTTTTTATTTTCAGAGAGAGGAAGGGAAGGAGAAAGAGAGGGTTGCTTCTCATGCGTCCCCCACTGGGAGCCTGGCCCACAACCCAGGCATGTGCCCTGACTGGGAATCGAACTGGCGACCCTTGGTTCTCAGCCCATGCTCAATCAACCGTGCTACACTAGCCAGGCTCCTTCCACCTTTCTAGTTAAAATACAAATATTCTTCAAAAAAGGAAGTATCTATAAAACTCTGTATAATGAAATCAAAGTAACAGATGATGTCAGAATTTAAAAAAAAAGAAAACGGTGACATGAAAAACAGAGCCTGTGGTTCGCAGTGAAGTGACGCTGTGTGAAGCCGTCCCTGTGGCTCGCACGTGCAGGGTGTGCACTGGGTGTGGGCCAGGCACTCGCCACCTGCGGGAAAGGCAGCACGGCGCCACGGGCATGGCGCCTGGTGTCAGGAGAGCGCCGGCCTCCTCACAGCCAGAGGCTGCCACTTGCAGCTGAGCCTGACTGAACTGTGACCGCATGTGACAGGAAAGAAACCTGACCTTCCAAAGGGAGAGGAAGGACACCGCAGACAGCCTACAAGCTGCTTCTCAGGCTGGGCCAAAGCACGAGCCGAGGCCGAGGCCTGTGGTCCTGCTGCATTCACAGCCCAGTCACCACTGCCACCTGCCAGGGGAGCCTCTACAGGAGGGGACCTCCGCACGCAAAACAACAAGAGCTCACAGCAGGCCCGCAACCCCCAGACAGTCACGGGACCGAGGTTTTTATAAACACGAAACAGCATCAGGCGGTCATTTCTCTGTCACCTGATGACACAGCATTTGATAAATTCTACATCCACCTACTGTAAAAATTCAAGTTATTTTAAAGGCTGTTGCATAAACCAACTAAAAATGTTTATTTCATGCCAGTCAGTATGTCAACTTAAAAAATGAGACTTTGAAAGACGAGAGGACTATCACGTTTCCAGAACTAACTGTACCTGGTGCCGGGAGAACTGAGGTTTTACAGCTACTTTCAGGAAGCGAAATTCCCTCCAACTCATTACCAGTATGAAAATAAACAAAATGAAGCCTTGTTTAAAGAGGCGAGCAGGGGGAGCCTTTGGGCACTGTGACTCGGTCAATCACAGACCCCACTGGGAAGAACTGTCCATCACAGACCTTGACGGGGGAGAAAATGCGCCCCGCCCCGTCACTCGGGCAGGGCCAGTCCCGCCGTGCCCAGCAACGCAGCTGCAAGAAACCGTCCCCACTCTGAACGCCCCACTTCCTCCACAGCTCCAAAGCCCTTTGGTTCAAAACAACCCCACCCACCTTCCTGCTCTTCCTCTAGGAATAGTGTTCCCCTCCTTTGCTTGCTGACTGGCCCTGTGGTTTTTGGCTGTAGATTAGATTTCCTCTGCTAGTCCCATTTTGCTGGTAAACTGTCTGGCTATTTGGCTTTAAGGTCAGCAGTGGCCAGAAAAGAAAGTGGAAGAGGCCACAACCGGCCGCAGGAGCGGAATACCCGCACTCGGGCAGCCCGGCCAAGAGCCGGGCCGAGGCAGCAGCCCGCACACCTACCACGCTCATCAGCAGCTTGTCGAACCACTGAAGCTTCAGCTCAGACTTGGACCACATGTCCGGACGCAGGGCGGTCTTCAGGAGGGCCACACACCGGCGGGACAACACTTCCCCGGGAGACCCGGCAGTGCTGGTGTTGTCGTTGACCTGGAAGTCCAGTCACTCAGCGTCACCCACGTTAACAGTCGTTCTGGGACACCGCTCCCTGCCCATGCCCCACACCCCAGCTCCCTCACAGCCACCCCCTCTCCCAGCTGCCTCAACTCAGCCCTCGGGGATCCAGGGGCCTCCCCACAAGGGCCTCCCCCACAGGGCCCTGCCTCTCCCTTGCAGTGGGCCGGTGGTGATTCTCAATCATGCGTGTGACTGACTGGTTAATGCCGAGAGGCTCCCTGAGGGCAGGACCTGGGCTCTTGCCCTCTGGACCTCAACTGCACACAGCAGCAGGCAACAAGGTAGTGGCTGAATAGATGTTTCAACCCGTGCACTGTGAGAGTTTGTTAAACACACAATTCCTGCCTATGCAGTCAGGGGCACTGACCTCCTTTCCCTTAGACGGTCAAATAAATGAATGACAGCAGCCAGCACAACAGCAGCCGTCCAGCGTGCATGAATCAGAATTATAATCACTTGTTTTGTCAGATCGACAAAAAATACGTTTTTTGGTGTGCCGCAGAATTTGAATAATTAGTTTACGTGTGCCATGCGGTGAAAAAGGTTGAAAATCACTGGCATAGTAGGTTATTTTCAGTGCTTGGAAGCCTCAATAGCATCACATGACACAGTTTTTTTTTTTTAAGAAATTATAAAAACTTAAGATTCCCAAATTTCGAAAAACTACTTTGGAAAATTTCATACACAATGTTTTTATGAGATATAAAATGAAGTTTTAGGAACAGATGCCCAGCAACTCCATGAAAACATACACCGACATGAAAGGCTGAGCAAACACAAGCTGTGAAAGCACGCGAGCTGCTCAGGGCCGCGTGGGCCGGGCTGAGCCACGTAACCCGGCAGTTCAGTCATCTGCCCAAGATCACTGAACAGCCGGGCCGCGTTCACCAACACTGCAATTCCGTCAATTACGAGACATGCAACACGCATCGCCACTAAAAGAAAACATGTTTCTTAAAAATCACATAAAACGTAAGACAAGGCCTATTTCAGAACCATCAGCCTGCAGCCATGCAGTCAACGAAACGGGATGAAGTGACAGGACCAGCTGTCAGACCTTGGTCAGACTGTCCTTTTCTGGCTAAACTGTCACAGACAACATTCTAGAGGTGACCAAGCAGCCTCTGTCTTGAAGAACCCAGGACACAGGACACTTGGAACCCGCACCTGGCAAGCCACGCGGATGAGGAAGTTCACCACGGTGTCGGTGTGCTGCTTGTCGATGGGCTTGGCCAGCAGGGAGTCCGCGCCGGGCAGGGACTGGCTCCTCCCGAACACCTGCAACGGCAGGACGGCCCCTCAGTGACACTCTCCCGTGCGCGCTGCTGACCTGCGCAGCCCGCAACAGGGCACCGGTGCCATTCTGGGCACTGGGGACACCCAGGGCAGCTGTCCGTGAGACAACTAATAAACAAAGTAGCCGCAGAGAACGTGATGGGTCACGTGCTTGGGACAGGAAGGGGGCGTGGTCTGGAATTGAAAGGCTGCCATCGAGGAGGCAGCACCTGGACTGCAAAGACCCAGGAGTGGGGGGAGACGTGAGCCAGCGAGGGGCCTGGCCCAGTGCACAAGCCCTAAAACAGCGCCAAACTGGTGAGCTTCCAGAGCAGGGCGAAGAACGGGGTGGCTGGGGCAGCATGAGCAGGCGCAGGGCAGGGACTCCATCACAGGGCCAGGTGATGCAGGCTCTGGAGGCCAGGGCCAAGGGGAAGGCTCGCTGAGGGAAAAGACAGTCTGTCTTCATTTTTTAAGATTTTTATTTGAAATGACTAGAACATTCACAAGGAGGCACAAAAACAGTACAGAGGCCCCATACATGCTTCACCCAGCTTCCCCTGGCTTAAACTAGGAAGGGAGGGTTTTGTGGTAGTCGGCCTCGTGAGAAGGGTGATGCGGAGGGAAGAAGGAGTGAGGGAACTGGTGGGCAGTGTCGGCAACCCCAGCGAAAGGCAATGGGGCGCCTGCCTGCACCACGACGGTGGTAGCAGAACTGAGAGAAGAGGGTGGGGATTTGAGGCAGGGCTGCCAGCACTTGATCTTGAGCAGACGAGTGGGAAGAAGGAAATGGACAGAGTGTAGGTGACCCCAGGTCTCTAACTGAGCAAGGGTGAATGCAGGAGGAACGGAGGGGTGGGAGGGATAGTGAGCACCCCAAGGCTCTCGTGCACCAGCTGCCCTCCAAACAAGGACATGCTATCTTTTATAAAATGGAGCACACTCCGGGCATATGGTCTCAATCAATTTTCTTGCCCCAAAGAGGTTGTCCTGATACCTTTCTGTAAGTGACCAATCACACCACCACACTGCAGAGGCAGTGAGGGGCACCAATGAGGGAAAACGGGGCACCAGCGCGGGAAACACCGCGGGAGAGGGCTTGCCACCAGGTGTTGCTGTGCTGAGCACAGCCTTTCCCGGCTGCGCCTCCGGCACTGGGCTGGGCATGGGGCTGCTTTCCGAGTTTGCAGAGCGAGGGGACACACCCCACAGGAGGCGCGTGCGTGGGCTTACCGCACTGATGGCTCCCGCGGCCGTACGGAACCGTTTCACTTCCTGTGCGGAGTCCACTGACAGGCCTCTTTTAATGGACGACGAGACAGAGTTGACTCCTTCCCCACTGGAGTTCGGGTCCATGTCGGAATCCGGCTTAGAAAGAACACACGTCTGACTTTGCTGGTCCCGCCGGTGCAGTGCAGCGCAGCGAGCGCAGGCGGGGCCGCTGGGAGAGCGCTGCCACCCTACCTGCTGGTCCTTGATCCTCTGCAGCTCCCACTTGATGACAACCTCCGACAGGTCCACGGCCAGCCTTCTCTGCTCGATGGTGACGCTGGGGGTGAAGCCCAACCTCTGCATGGCACTGACCATGTGCTGTACCAGGTGGTGCCGCACCGGGTAGTACACCTGCGGGCACGGGGCCTCTGTCATGCCAGGGACGCCGTGGCCCCAGCACACAGGCTCACGAGCACACGCACAACCTGCCTGGCACCCACAGCACTCCCCCGTCCCTGGCGGAGCCCCAGTACACTGGCAGTGCGCTTCCACGCTTCAGCGCCGTCTCTTAAAAACGCTGATCGCTCAGTTCGCTTTAGGCAGCCAGTCTAGTCACGTGTATGGAACTGCGGACTCACTGGCACCGCAGTTCAGCCGTGCTGAGACCACATTCCCGGTGCTAACAGAGTTGGCTGTAATAGCTTTCAACTCTATACCACGAATTCCTTTCTCCTCAACCCAAACTCTGCAAGAAATACTTACATATTTACAGTATTCACACTTGTTGAATTTACATAAATACAACAAAGTGGGCAATGGCTAGAGAGGAGATGCCAGCAACAAGAACAACTTTTTGAGCCAAGTCACCAGAACCTACAGTTAATGACGGTCCCACCCAAAGCAACACTCCATCTGTGCCCACTGCTCACTGAGCATTTACAAGAAACACGCAGTCTGAACTGAAGGAGACATGGCCACATTCCCTCCACTACAGTGACTTCCACGTTGACAGAACCACGCACACACACCCCCCAATGGACCAGAAACCCCTCTGCTGAAAGATGAATAATCTCTATTACTTCAGAAACTGAAAGCCTGAAAATGCCTCGCAGATCAATCGACAGCACTTCCTTACGTACCTTAAAATGTTGCACGATCAAGTGCAAAATGTGCACCAGCTGAGGGACCGTGTGCCCCTCCTCCACGATGATCTTGCGCGTCCAGTGGGTCAGCATCTGGTGCCCGTCCTCCATCCGGGCCGGCACAGCCGGGGTCAGAATGGCCATTGCCTGTCTGACAATTGCTCGGGCCTCCATCGCGTGGGCCTTGAGCAGACTGTGGAAAACCTGAGGCAGGAGAGAAAGGCTTCCCTAAGGTGAGAATGAAGGCTTTAAAACAAGACAAAACAATCTCTGAGAACCCAAGCAGAGAGATGCAAAACAATTTTCACAAAATCCCTCCAGGTTCGCTTACTGGGAAACGACAGGGCCGCTGCCTCCTTCGACAGTCCCGACCAACGAACACGCGCACGCACGCCAGCGCTCCCCGAGCGCTCCCCACACACCCAGGCCTGGCGGGGGGCGCAGCAAGAGGAACGAGACCAGCTCCTTATTGACACCAACATCTGGCTTTACTTGTGGGACGTCAGCCAAGGTGTACAAACCCTTTCACTCTGGCCCCAGTGGGAAAAACGGAGTGGAAGGGGCCACGATCAGAGGTGACCTCACGACAGTTCATGTGAGCTTAGGTGAGGTGCTCAGGTACCTAAGTTCAGAGGACACCAAGACTGCCCAGTGGTACTGAGGGTGGAGGGACAGGAAGGAGTTGGACATCAACAGGGCTGCCCAGGCCCTGCCGGGGGGGCGGGGGCAAGAGGGCCTTGCGGACGGGGTGACCGGGGCGAGCAGTGCCAACGGCAGAGGCTGTGTTTGTAGTAGCTCAAGTGCCCGTGGCAGGTGACACCTGAGAGGCCACTGGCTTTTCAGGGCCTGGGCTTTAACACACAGACATTCACAAGGGGCCGGTCAGAGGGAAACAAACTGACCTCACAGAACAGGACGAGAACGACTGCTCACCAAACGCTTAGTGGGAAAGACAGGCTGGGCGCTCAAGTCTGTCATTACACTGAATTCTCACACAGAGAGAGGAACCAACCCACTCGGGGCCGCAGAACTCCAGAGTGGAAGAAAGGACTCAAACCCCGGGCTGACATCAAAGCCAAGCCATGGAGGGGCTCAGGGAAGACATGCTCAGGACCATCAGCACAGCAGGGGCTGCTAAGGTGAGGGCTCACGAGTACCCACTGTCCACAGCAAAGGGGTGGCCAGGGCCCTTGACCAAAACATTTCAATGGAAAAAAGAACTGGAAGCCAGAATGCAATGGGTAGATGAAGGTGAGGGAACAATAGAGACATTATGTTGTTTCAAAAGCAAGGCTGCAGGGCCACGTGATGGAGCAGCGGCTGGGAGAAAGGGGGGATGAACTCTCATGAGAGGGCAGAAACCAGCACTGCTGAAGGGCACTGGGAAGGACCACAGAAAAGAGGGGGGTGGGGGGGCGATGGTGCAGGAGCAGCCCGTGCGCATGTGGAAATGCTCGTGACTGTCAGGCAGACAGGAGGGAGCCGCGCAAAGTACCTGAAGGACGATCTTCTTATGTATTGCAAATTTGGCGATAATGTGCGCCAGAAGTAAGTGTCCGCTGTATTTGCAGGCCGGGTCGACGCAGGCCTTGGAGAGCAGGCAGGGCCAGGCGAAGGTCATCAGGCGGCGCAGCTTGCTGTTGCGGTTCTTGTTGTTGTCGTGGATGTGGTGGGGGGCGTGCTCCACCAGCAGCGTGGCGTACTGCAGGAGGTAGATCCTCAGGGAGTCCAGCATGTCCGCCTGCTTCTCTGGGTCCAGGGCCTGCGGGAAAGGCCAGCGGAAAGGAACTCACCTCTGGTTTTGAAACGTGTGGCCTACCAAGAGTCATACAAGTTTGAACCTTAAAAAAAAATACACACACCCAAACCCCATCTATAGAATTATGTAAGTTTTACAATGAGGGTCCCAATAATGTCTTATCAAGTTTCCTTTAACAGTTATGGTAGAAGTTCACTGAATTTATTCCAACACTGCAGGAAAAAAGAGCAGGCTTCCAGTCAGAATGCAGTGGGTTAAAGGGGCTTGATGTGGAAAAGGAGAACTTTCTCTTTGATACAAGGTGATTAAAAACTGAGTTTCTTAATTTCCAAATAGTTGAGACTCCTTTTCCTGATCAACTATTAATTATCCAATCCTTATTTTTCAGTGTTAGGATCAGAAAATGTTACCTGAAAAAATATTATCTCATTTTTTAAGAAAACTGTTCTGGTTATCTATGTAATCAAGTGTCTGATAGATTTTTATATGTGTTTCATGGATATAAGAAAAGAAAATGCACGCTCTTTAATCAACATTCTGTATGTCTCCATTGAATCAAGCATTCAACTGCATCATCCAATTCAGCTACTTAGTACACGACCTACTTTCCGCCTGCCAGAGCACCTGAGAGACTGACACCTGCCATCACAACGGTGTCTCCGTCAGGGTCCCTATAGCCCTGAAGTCCCTCTTCCTGGAGACTGGCTGTGGCTCCGCCTCAGGGCTCCAGCCAGCCCAGGGCCGTTTATCCTCACCCAACACTCAAAAATCCCAACTCCTCACTTGGGCCATGTCAGTAATGGAGACCAAACATACTCTCGGGCTCAGCTCTATTCCCTTGGGAGGTGGGAGTGGGGTCAAAACTGCAGAAGGGGTGACTGCGTGAGGACCAGCAACCTGCCAGTGGGAACAACAGCCCACTCTGGGTGGGCCCCTGAACGAAAAGACAACGGACAGGCGAGAAAATGGGCTGCTTCCAGCAAGCACCGCTGTGCACGGGCTGTGCTGCAGGCCTGGGCCGCCCACCACTCACAGCGCCCCAACGAGCCACCCGTGTGCAGAGCACTCGCCCCGACAGCACCTGCCAGGATGTCCACGGTCTGACCTACACCGAACAGCCAGCCAGGCTTTGCAAAAGACACAAAGCATGCACTGCCCAAGGAAATACTAAATGGAAAAAACCCTTTGGCGTGAACTGGAAACACTATTGTGAAAATGCAAAGACCTTAAAACCTAAGCCAAGTTCAGACATTATCCTGCCACAAAGCTGTTTCATCACATAGGGTCACTGCAGCCCCGGGATCCAGTCCAGCACTCTCACTGGCTTGTAGGAGATTCCTTTGCAAAGCTAAAGATGGAACAAAATATCAAAACTCTACTGACTGGCAACAGGGGTTTTTGCAAAAATACTCCAGTATCTGCATTGTCGTAATGATGATCGTTTCTCACTGGAATCTATTAATGTAGAAAAGTTAATTCATTCCAAAGTGAGGCTGCCTTTAAAAATTCACTATTAAGCATCACACAGTAGTGTCTGCCCTCCCCCCATGGTTTCACTTTCCCCCGTTTGTTGCCTACAGTCCACCATGGTCCGAAAATATTAAATGAAAAATTCCAGAAATAATTCCTAAATTTAAACTGTGTGCCTTCCCGAGACACAGATGAACTCTCTCACCATCCTGCCCCATCCCACCCAGGACTTGAATCACCCCTCTGTGCACACAACACAGTACGGGTCCCCTGCCCATTTCACATCAGGGCTGTCTCCGCATCTGACTGGCTGAGGGGGCGCTGAAGCATTGTGGTCAAGCAACCCTGGTTTTACTGAACAACGCCCTCAGACCTGAAGAGTAGTGATGCTGGCAATCTGGATGTGCCACAGAGAGGCCATGAAGTGCTTCCTCTAAGTGGAAATGTAAAATTCTCAACTTAATAAGGAGAGGAAAAAAGCATGCTGAGAGGCTGGAGAGGTTGCTAAGATCTTTCGGAAAGAACGAGGCTTCTGTGAAATTGCGAATAAGGAGGAAGAACGTACTGAATAAGGAGGAAGAACGTTCGTGCTGGTTTTGCTGTTACAAAAACTAGGACCACAGAGCATGGTAAGCATGTACTGAAGATGGAAAAGGCATTAAATCTGTGGGTGGAAGACATGGGCAGAAGTGCGTTCTGCAAGTGAGCACTGAGCCTCCACAGAGACGTCGGCAAGAAGGCCCTGAGGTAAGCAGCGTCGGGCAGCTCGAGTGGTGATGCACAGGCCCAGGAGGAGGGCTGGCACCGGACCATCTCACAGCATCCAGAGAAGGGGGCACAGCACAGTGAGCAACTTTGAGGGACAGACCACATTCACGCAAGTTTTATGACAGCATACTGCTGTAACCGTTCCACTATTATTGATCGCTAACTGTTCCTAACTGTAAGTCAAACTTTACCACAGGCCTGTGCGTGCAGGAAAGGGCAGCACATACAGGGTTTGGTACCACCCGCGGTTCCAGGAGCCCCTCAGGGCCTCGGAACGTGTCCCTCCACGAACAAGGGAGACTGCTGTACAATGCTTGGCTACAAACTCATGCAGTCATGGCAGATAAAAAAGCCTTGGGGAACTGAGCCTACTTCAGCAAACCCATCTAACTCACACACACGGGCACACACAGGCACACGTGGGCACACGTGGGCACACACTACCCAGTGACTTTTCAAGCCCCTGCATGGTTAGTCAGCCACCTTGCTTATAAACACGCTGGTGATGCTTTCTGGGTTGTCGCCTTCTGGATTGGGAGGTCCTAGGAGCTGCTCTCCTTCCCCCTTCTCGAAGCTGTATAAGAAGGCAGGATTCAGGATGTGCTGCAGAACCTACAAAAAAGCAGAGAGTCGGTCATGAAGGAGGAGGACAGAGCCACACTCTGCATCTCGCTGACACGGTGGGCAGGCCTGCTGCGCAGTCACACTGTAGCCCCTGAAGCCGAACTCAGCCACAGGTGCGACTGACAACCCAACGTGCCCTCTGGACAGGCAGGCTAAACACGGAGGGAAGGAAACTCCAGTCTGGTTTACTCTTCTCACTTCGAAACAAGTGATTTTCTAAGAACAAGGAAACAGTACTTCAAACCTATATAATCTTATTAACCGATGTCACCAATAAACTCCATTTAGAAAAAGTAAAAATGAGAGAACTAACACGCTACTTTCCGACACTGGCTCACTGCCGGGCTGCCCTGGGCTTCCCGACAGCAGCACTGCCCTCAGGCCCCTCACACTGCTGCTCGAGCGCCAGCACGGGTGGGGCAGGACACAAGCAGCAGCCTTGGCTCCCTGGAAAACTGGCTCAAACTCCCTCGGCTTCTGCTGCGTGACAGTGGGGCTGACCTTGGCTTTCAGTTCATCTCCGAAGTTGGGGTCATTGAAATCCACAAAGAAGAAAAACAGGGCGCGTTTCTGAGCGATGCTGTAATTTTTGGGAATCTCCTCCTCCATGTATTCTTTTAGAAAGGTCATGTTGCAGAGAAAACGACCAGTAAAGGCTCGGAGCAGCTGGAACAGCAAATCTATGTCTCCGTAATTCCTCCTGAAATGGGGGAGAAGAAAACAGGGTAAGTTGTGGTGATTTTCCTAACTACACATTGCCTTTGCCTCGTCTAATTCTAAACAGCTGCCTGCAGCCCAGTCTCTACACCACAGGGGACTGCACGTGCCCAGTGAACCGCAGCTACACTCAGGCCGGCTCAGAAGCTCAGACTAGAGAAGACCGCACACTGGACGAAACGCGTCATGTGACGTAAACCCAAGCGGTGCACCCACTTGCAGTAATTCAGCAGACAGTAGGCCAGCAGCTTGGGCTCCTTCCAATTTGTGGCAGCCATGTTCTCCTTCCGATGTCTTTCTTGGAAGTTCTCACTGGTCCACACGCGTTTCAGCTGGTTCACCAGAGAATGCTGATTGGCCAGCCAGGAGTCATTGTTTTTCACTATAATACTTATGATCTGTCAAAGATGACACAATTAGGGTCCCAGCAGAGTTCTCTCTGCATCTCAATTAAACTCTTAAGCGTTCAGGTGTCAAATGAAGGGATGCTACCTTGACGGCCTGAAACTGCAGGTCCAGGCGCATGGTGCTGGTGCTGGGCGAGCCTGGGCGCACAGCCGTCTGCGTGCCGCCGGGCACCAGCAGAGCAATGAACCTGTTGGGGTTAGCGGCCAGCACGTCTCGCAGAGGTCTGGCATCCTTGTGCTTTAAAAAACTCTAAAAACAAAGCAAGCCATTTTAAGCCAATAAAAAAAAAAATCACAGGTTTAGATGACATAAACTCTTAAGTTTCTTTTAAATCTCTAGTCAAACTGGGAAAAAAATAAGAAAACCACAGTGAACACTCTTTGAAAAATGCTTTTTAACCAGTAACCACATGTTATGGTTATGGTTCTGATAATACTCTCAGCTCAGGCATTTGTTACCACCACCAACACCTGCAGGGAGCGAGCCTCAGGCACAAACCACTTACACACACAGCGGTGCTGTTTCTGATCTGTAAGCGCAGGGAATGGCGGCAGTGAGGCCTGCCTCAGGGTGGCTGGTCAGGTAATGACACAGGTGCAACAACTTACAGTCTTAACTTGAACATTCACCTAAAATGTCATATGGTGTGCTTGAGTGTGATATTGCTGTTACAGAATTACATGCTCATGACCTTGCACTACAAGATTTTCTAACAAAAAGGGGGTGTGACTGGGTCCTGGCCCTGTGCATTAGGGAAAAAGGAAGCCAGCCACCGAGCACTGAGATGGGAACCTCGGGTTGCAGGCCTCGCTGCTGACGCAGCCGGCTGGGACGCCCCGCCCGCGCACCCCTACCATGAACATCCGGCTCCACTGCGGGTCGTTCAGTGTGGCCTCCATCATGAACAGCTCCACCGTCTGCGAGGGGTGCCGGGTCAGGAACCTGATCAGTGGCTCCCGGAAGGGGCTGCCGGCCTAGGAAACACACGGCACACACACATGGGAGGAGAGTGCACTTCCCTCCTCCTGACTGTTCGTGTGCCAACACCACAAGCAACTATCAGTACCTGGCACCTTTATACTGTTAGACTGCTCCACCTAAACCACAACCAAGGGAAAGCATTACAAGCAACAGACGGAGAAGGCTCCGCACTAACCCGAGTCCGACCATTACCTCGATCAACATGGCCCGCTCGGTTTTCATCACGACCTCCAACAAAGGCTTGACCAGAGTCTGAGGAGCGGCTGGGATCAGATGAAAGAGGTTTATGATTGCTGAACAAATTTTCATTTCCTATTGGAAAAAACAGAAATTACAAAACAGGCCGATTAACCTCACCAGCTAGAGACGCCCACATCACTACAGGCCCTACCACAGTCTAGCTGCATTCGCAAGGCTGGCCATCAGAAGCAAAGAGGTAACACGTAAAACGCACAACTCATCAACCCCACAGAACAGCTGTGGCCTAAGGAGGCCAACGCCCCTCGGCCTGCAGACCCTCTCGGGGAGAGGGGCAGCGGCCTGGGCTGGCCCCCCAGGGGAGGGTGTGACCGTGTGAGTGGCAGGATTCCCCAGTTTTCTGTGGCATCGTGGGGGTCTTCCCAATGTGCTGAGCTCTGAAGGCAAAAACTTATTTTGCCCTCGAAACTTAACACAAAGTCCTCAAGAAATACTTAAATATTTGCTCTGGAAATATCAATGTCAATAAATGACTGACCACGATACTGATTATTTGTGAGCCAGGCCTAAAAATAAAGCTGACAACTGCTTTACTGAATCATATTGGAAAATGGACAAACACCAAGAATTTTGCAGTTTTCCAATGTGCTCTCAGCTCAGTGGTCAATTGCTGAGTGTAGTTCTCAGATTCAGCCCCCCAGGGTTGCGTCTGCCATTGAAGGGAATCCCCCATGACCACAGGCCGGGAAGACACCCTGACGCACGCAGGCCCGAGGCGGCGTGTGGCAGGATGTCCTCTGCCCTCGCTCGGTAAAATGGGGATGATGAACGACAGTCGTGAGGGACCACGGCATGTCAGGTACGTCTCCAAAATCCTCTTTAAACCAAAAGGCAGAACAATGAGATGGGTAAGAAAGGAGAAAAGTCAGCTGGCTGTCACCTCCACGCCATCTCTGGAGTTCTTGTCTACAGCGTTTTCGGGTCTCTGGACAGAGGGAGGGAGCTCCAGTTGGGAATCAGAGCACTGTCCCAGTAACGGTGCTTTCGGGTCACAGGTGTCCGTTCCCACAGCACTGTCGCAAAACCACCCGAGGACAGAAATGACGTAACATCGTCCCCATTTTACAGAAGAGGGAAGCCTCAGAGGTGGCCTGTCAAAGTCCCAGTGTGGTGACCACACTGGGGGACTCTGTGCAGGGTAGCTATGAGGGTCTAAAGTTCAAGGCAGCCCATCAGCATAACTAACTGGCCCCATTTTCTAGCAGGAATAATCTGGTCTCTGTGGAGTGTCCTCTCCAGAGTTGTTAGATGTACAAGTTTGTACGAACTATGACAGCAAAATCCAGGGAAATCTTAAATGTTGAGATACTGCAATTCTGACATGTAGAAAACCAGAGAACTTAAAGTCTTGTGTCAGACATCCTGGGCGAGAACATGCGTGGCACCCGGACAGTTCACAGCAACGGCACTGACACGACGCTGCCACAGACAGACAGTACGGCTCACTGCACTCGAAGGCACAACGCACTCTGTCCACCACAGAACCACAAGTCACAGCCAAACCGGGTACGGCCACGACCCTCCTGCACCTCCACTGGAATTCTCACCTCCACCCCTTCCATGGCAGGCTGAACCAAAACAAAAATCACAGCATGAAAAAAGGCAACAGAAAGGTAAAAAAAGAAAAGAAAAGAAAATATAAACTGTTCTTCACATTGCAAGTCACAAACTGACTTTTAATAGGTTGTTCTCACCTCGAACTGACAGAATGGAGACAAGGAGCATCTCCCGCACTCTGAAATGCTCTCCTGAGGGTGGGGAGGAAAATCATCTTTTTGTCTATTCATGTTATTTACATAAAAAGTTCCCATATACTCATACACAGCAAGGGTTATTGGAGTAAACAAGACAGTAAAGACACAATTATCAGAAAGCACACAATAATTAATAAATGCTCAGCAGCAAAAAATAAAAAGAAAAATAAGCAGCACCTCCCCCCTCAGACGTCAAGCACAGCCCCGAGGATGGCGTCGAGTGGCGCGCACCCACTCCACACGCCACAGTCTCACAAACACAGAAATCCCAGAGTTCTTGTGGAGGGGAGAGACCGCAGAACCTTGTTGTAGGCAAATACATTTAAATAACTGTTTTGTTTAGAGTGAATACTTCAACTTTTTTGTGAAGTGCTAAGACACTTTTAAAAACCTCTATCCCAGCCAAAATCAAGATCACCAGGGGGCTTAAGCCCAACCCATGAGGCGTGTCTGAGGCCCCAACACTCAGAAGAGCCCACGGCCACGGCTGGGCACCTGAGACACCCGAGTGTCCTGTCAAGTAGAGCTGTGCGTGTGCACGTCGGGAGTGTGTCCTGTGTTGGGGGGGGTGCTGGGTGTGTGTGCACAGACATGACATCACAGGTGGTCCTGAGTTCTGCCCTGTAAGTCCAGTGCTACACGGGCAAGCCCTCCCAAACACGATGAATGTGCACATCTCCGGTCAGCAGCGGTGCCCGACATCACAAAGAGGGTTCTGCTGATTTTCAGGCAACTATTTAACATGCCTTCAGTGGCTTCCCAACAAAGCAGTATTACTCAGGGACTTGACCAACGAGGAACAAACTGCTTCCCGAGCCCCATTCCCACGCCTGGACGGCATGCATGGACAGTGACCAGGGCCCAGGAGCAGGAAGGCAAGGCTTGGCCCTGGAAGGAGGCAGTGGAGCCACGGCCACGCGGCCCGGGGACGCCACACACCCTGTCCTGGGCTCAGGCCTGGGGCCTCCCTCACGCAGCCTGGCGTCCCCGAGCCACTCGAGGAATACACCCACACGACCACCAGCATGTTTCCATCGGCAGGAGCTCAAGGGCCCCCCGTGCCCACCTCACATCCCCGTGCCACTGCCCCCACCCACAACCCCCGGAAAAACAATGTGATCTAAGGGAAGGCATTCATCTTCCCACAGGTTTTTAACTGTTTATTCTGGAACTGCTGCGTGTTTCAGATAATTAACTGCTTACTGTGAAAACAAGTGTGGAATTTAGAGCAATCTAAAACCTAAGGGGCGAAAGATGGGGAGGAAAAGCATAGAGGCACTTGCCCCTACTCCCAAGAGCTCAGGCTTTTTAAAACACACTCTGCTCTGCCCACAGAGATTCCCTGGCTGTTTTCCTGTTTACATACATAACAACCCTTCAAAGAGGTCACGGATGGTATACTGATCCTAAAAGTTAAAAATCCTGGGTTAGCTTTGCTCAGAGTTCGCTCTTTAGAAGCAGCAAGAAACAAGACTTACATAAATAAAACACGTGACGTGGAATGGTCGAAACAAAGCATAACGAAGCCAAAATAAAAAAACCAAGTCGGGATGAAACACGGCATCCGACAAACAGGCACAGCAGGACAAAAACCACAGGGACTACACCTCTGAGGAGCTACAGGGGTCCCTCCCCAGGACACAGTGGCACCCAGCAACACCGGGACCCAGGAAACGCCACCTCGCTGACAGGACAGGCATCGACTTCAGAAACATTGTCAAATAACATGTGTGAGTACGGTCAGAGACGAGCAGCAAGAACTGCTCATCTTCAATAACCGTTATCGAGTGCAAAGGCTCAAAGTGGTTTTCCCTCAAAACCACCAACACGTGTTTTCAAGCACTGGCCCTTTGACTTCTGGCAAACAACTGGGGCAGACCTAGAAAACATAAATTCTTTTATTTTTACACAATTCTGTTACGTTCTCCTAAAACCGCTGTTCGGTTACGAGGTGATGGGGACGGAGAGCGATGCAGAGCGACAGCTGAGAAGTCAGCACCGTGCAAACAGCAGCTGCCAGAACGCCCAGAAAGTACGCCCCGTACACTTTAAAGCAAAACTAGTAAAGCAAAAGCACTAACATTTAGAGCTTCCCTGAATTCTCATCAACAAAAATGTCATTTTAAAGTGAACAAAGGGATTTTAAAGAAACATAAAAAAGACTGTTAACAATCAAGAGAAAATTTTAAAGCGTGATGCCAATAAAACCTGTGCAGGGATTCAATGGGCTCTGACCCCAGCCAACTAGACCCCTGCGGCGGCAGAGCCCTCGGCGGCCCTCCCAGCAGCCACCGCGCCACTCACGTTTCCGTCGCTCCGCTGGCCCCCTTTGTGGGTGAGGACCACCACCTCCATCCACTTCCGCAGGTGTTGCTGTGGGGAGAAAAGACACCCTTAGACAAGCTTCCTCGCCGCAGGAGCATTTCAAGTCCGACACGCTGCTTTTTGGAGAAAACACACAGCCATCGTCCATTTCTGTCCAACGTAACATGCCGGCAGTGGTGTTTCCATGCATGAAACAGCCCAGCCAGCCAACTAGCCACAAGAGAGACTGGTTCGTGTCCCAAAACTGCGCCATCGCCCTACCACGACACAGGCTACGGTCCGCCATCACAGCCTCCGCAGCTGTGCATTCACCGCGGGTGGCATCCCCGGTGCTCCCAGAGTTGGGGCTCCCTCCAGTGAAGAGAGGGTGCCAACACGCACAGAACACGCCCGTGACAGAGTGACAGGAGCCCGCTTTAGCGGCAGTGGGGAGGGGCACCCTGACCAGGAGCACAGGGACAAGCGCTGCGGGTAGAGAGAAGAGGGGGGAGGGGAGTGGGCTCTGAGGGCCCAGGGAGAGGCCGCTGAGAACGCACAGGACCACGCCTGGTCAGAGGCGGTGCAGGTGAGGGCAGGTGGGCAGCCAGGCCCTTCCATGCAGACTCTGCACCCGCCACCAGACAGGGAGAGCCTGAGCCGGAAGCCGCTGTGGCCTGACTTGGGCATGCGACTGTCAGGGTCCCACCCCCCGCACCCACGGCGACCAGCGAAACCAGGCAGAGGAGCACTCAGCACCGCATCTAGCACCACAGGAGCATCCAGATACCAGAAGTGTCTTCCCTCACGACCCCACGCTGACCAAACGCATCCTCCAAGGCGCGGACACCCCCAGACAGCAGCAAGGGGCTCAGAAAGAACTTCAAGGCTCAATAGGCTTAGGGACGGTCAGTTTAAATACATCCAAACACTCTTCTGTGAGCCTTTTGCATAAACTTCAGGAGGAATACAGTAAGTTTGCTTCCCAGACTTAGCCAATGTAGGTTTTTCATGGAAAGCCTACATCTTGCAGGGCCAATGTTCCAAGAAACACTAAAACAACACATATTTCTCCAAGAAACTAAGTACACTAAGCTAACTATGTTCTACCAGTAAAATTCCTTCAAGGAAATCACCAGAATATATCTTCCTAAAACCTACCTTACTAGAACAGCTGTTTATAACAGACGGGGAAATACCCGAATTAAAGACACACCCAGAGGCCGACGATGCCATTCTGCCGTTAGGAGTCCCCGCAGCAGAAGCAGCACGCCACTGGCATGCAGAACCCACGTCCAGTTCACTAGAGAGAGGTCCAGAACCACTCACCACATAAGAGACTTCACAATTCAAACTTTAAGACAGGAAAATCCCTGGCTTGTTTCCACAAACGCACACTCTCCATTTTAAGGTGCCTCACCTCTAAAAATTACCCTGAAGGCTTGAACTGTTAACCTCAAAGGTACATCATGAGGGAAAACAAAGATTCAGCAACTGAGCACGGCTGAGAAGGCCATGACGAAATAAAAGCAAGCATGTCCTTGACCCCTGTACCTGGCAGAGCACAGTGGCCTGGGGCCCATCGGGAAGACCTGAGCCTCAAACACAGGACACACCCACATGGGCCCAGGTGACCCGGGCAAGAAGGTGCCAGATGGAGATGGCCAAACAAACAGCAACGTCGACCCTTCTTCATCCACGTACATCAACACTCTCTGCTTTCAGGGGCTTTTCAACCGCTTGGGGAGCACCTATCCTGCCAGAGAAGGAAAAAAGCCCCCCAAACTCACGTACCTTTATTTTAGGGAAAAGTCTCCTGGTCTCAGAAGCCACAGGGTGTAAGGCAGCCCTCGGCACACTGCTCTAAAGAGACCGCCTAGCAAAGCTCACTGAAGGAACTGGTTCACAGCAGATCCGAAGGGTTTGGACTGGGGTAAAAAACACAAAAGGTGCAAAAAAACCCAACAAAGTTGCCTCAGGCTGGCACGCAAAGACTGTTGAGAAATGGCAGCTGCCAGAAGGAAGAGACAAGTTTTGAAAAGGAGACAACCACAGAAGCAGTAGGACACGGAGAGGACACGCACAAACCTCACGTGCGAAAGCACCGCTGAGGTAAGGTTATGAGCACAGTGCGTGTGCTTGTGCCCCAAGGAGGAGGTGCTCACAGTTGCTTACCTGAACCACGCTTGTAAGTGTGCGGGTATAAATGGCCGTTATGCACGTGTATTACATACGTAAGAAATCTCCAAGGGAAGGAGTCTTCCAATTTGGAAAATTCACTTGCATAAAACACTGCCTCCCAATTCCACTCTTCGATTAGGGAGGGCGTCACAACTTTTAGGGCCAATCATAATACTGTGAACTCTCAGTTGCTTGGGTCACTGTTCACCGTTTAGGTGTCTAACGATATAAAGAAACTAGTCTATCTATATCTAAATGCAGCAATCTATCTGCTCACTCCTATTTACAGCTGAGGGAAAGGTATATCAAAACAAAACAAACAAACAAAAAAAACATAAACCTACCCATCTCGTGTCTTAAAATATCTAAGTGGCCAAAGGCTACTCATGAAAAATACATGCACATTTGCAGTAACGTTCCATGAAATCATAAATTAAATCATTTATAAGCGTTTACCAGAACCAAAATCAAACACGTAGCAGAGTTAATAGCTAAATCTCCTTCATCTGTTTACACATCTAATTTAAACACTGCCAAAGAGCCTAGACCAGTGTGGCTCAGCTGGTTGGGCATCATCCCACAAAGCAAAAGATCACCAGTTCAATTTCCGGTCAGAGCACATGCCTGGGTTGCAGTCAGTCAGGGTGTGTACAACAGGCAACCAATTGATGTTTCTCTCTCACATCGATCTTTCTTTCCATCTCTCTCTTTAAAACAATAAATAAGCAAAATCTTTTACAAAAAATTGCCACATAGGCTCTGGTTTGTGTGGCCCAATGGATTGAGCGCAGGCCTGTGAACCAAAGGGTCACTGGTCTGATTCCCAGTCAGGGCACATGCCTGGGTTGCAGGCCAGGTCCCCACTAGGGGGCGGGCAAAGAGCAACCACACATCAATGTTTCTCTCCCTCTCTCTCTCCCTCCCTTCCCCCTTCTCTAAAAAATAAATAAATAAAATCTTTTCTTTTAAATTGCCAAACAGATTTTGTTTCCTTTTTCCTCTTCTTTTTCCCAAACATTTCATTTGCATCATTATTTCCTTGGTAATTCTTAAAACCCAAAGGACTTCTAAAGTTCTTACAAGTTTTTCACTGTCCCACTGTCTGCAGTGGCAGAAGGCTGGGAACCCAGGTGACCATCAGTGGGGGAATGGAGAAATAAACAAGGGCATGTCCACATAATCAAGTATCATGTCATCATAACACAGAGTGAAGATTGTGTTCCAATACGAAATGGTGGAGTGGTAAAGAAGAAAGGTAAGAACTGTGTGTATGTTATGCTTCTTTTTGTGGGAAGCAAAAGGATACACGTGTCCCGTTGCAAATGTAAAACACCTCTAGAAAAACACACAGGATGCTGTTAACACTGGACGTCTCTGGAAAGGGGGTGGGAGAGATTCCTTTCGCAGCATACCCTTCTGCATCCTTTCAAATTTAAACCATGTAAATACAAGATCTGTCCAGGAAAGTCCAGCCATTGTTAATACAGTGAGAACAGTTTGCCCAACACTGATGTAACCTGGAAGCCAAGAAGAGTGGACTGGAATGCACATGTGTGGATAATGATGACTTCACTGTACTAGTCGGTGGGGGCTCCTGGTAGACACTGTTGAGTGAGCATGTGCACTGTGTAGCCGTCACATTCATATCTCGTGCAGAGTTTTTTGACCAAACATCAAATCACCCAGGTGACACAGCCCCAGCTACAGCCCAGATTTGGTGCCCTGTGACTTCTGGCTTTTCCCCAAACTAAAATCACCTTGGGAAGGGAAGAGATTTCAGAACATCGATGAGATTCAGGAAAAGATGAGGAGGCAGCTGATGGCGACTGGGAGAACTGTGTGAGGTCCCAACGTGCCTACTCTGAAGGGGACTGAGGTGTCACTGTCCCAGGTGCAACATTTTGTGTTAACTTCTTCTATAAATGTCTCTCTGTTTTGTATTATATGGCTGGACACCTACTGGACAGACCTCGTAATGTTACTTATTTTTAAAGATACAAACTTTTGAGTGTATCGGAGTGTGTTCGCATGTGTTTGGCTTACCATCATCTGATCACAGAACTTATCATTGAAGGAGTTCGGGAAGAGTCTGGTAACTGAAGTCAGACGGTTCACAACGTTCAGCGTCAGGCTTCGGTAGTCCCCCAGCATCATCAGTAACGGTCGCATGTGTGTGTGGATTTGATCGACTTCTATGGTAGCCCCTTCTAAAAACTGTTTTAAAAGAAAGGTAACAAATGAAAGCAGGTAACAGAATATGCTTTATAATAGAACAGAACTCATACGCGCCTCTAGCATCAAGTTTTTATCTTTCCTGGGAAAGTGGGATGTGAAACATACACATTCTAGACGTTTATATGCCATGAGGAAGACTAGGCATCATTGTTTAGTATTTTGAAAGGTTCAGTATGACTATGAACCAGGTAGAGACATTATTACAATCATCATATGTTAATAACCCCAGACAGACTGCCAGGCACACAGAGCTCCTGATGCGGAGTTCACACACACCCCCCTCACCTTTCTCATACAGGCTTCTCCAGCCTCCTGGAGCTCACTGTTCGTGGAGTTGAGTGCTTTGAAGAGAGCAGCAATGATCTTCTCCCTCGACTGAGGGAGGTAATTGCAGGCAGCAAGCGCATCTTTAGGGAGAGAAATATACAATCTCATTATTAACCTGAAAAACACATGAACAAGTTCCTTATCTAAAGACTCTTACCAACAAAAAATATGCATCACTAAATCTCTTCCCTAGTATCTGACCTCGAGAAAGACAAAAGAACGCATGATCTGCTCACATCATCTACAGGTGAAGCTGACAGCCTGCCTGAAAGGCCACGGTGAACTTCCCACTGTTCGGACAGGAGGGAAAAAGGTTGACGAAGGAGCAAAGGGGGCCCCACTGACACTGCTGGGCCCAAGACACCTGCATACAGGGCGAGCGTGGCTGACCCACGGGCAGCCACAGGATGGACCTGTGCAAAGGGCACAGCCCGGCACTCTGGTGATGAAAGGAAGAGACACCCGCAGCCTGGCTTCCCTCCAATATTCATGTCCAATCAGGCAGCCTCCTCCCAAATTGGGAGATCAGGCTTTGAAAATACAAATACTCTTAGAAAAGGGGACACCCCTCAATCCTATGTTAGTTAAGAGATAATATTCCACGAAAAGGGATGCCCACATTTGCTCATAGGAGTGTATCAGGGGCACCCCAAAGGAAAGAAAACTTATCACATGAGTGAGAAGCTGGCAGACACCCCTGCTCTGCACCCCCAACTCTGGCTTGCTGTGTCTTGAGCACCCCAGCCCCATCCTCAGGATTGGGTATTGGGCCTCTGTCTCTCAGGTCCTCTGCTGCTAATCCAAGGGGTCCAAAGGTAGTTCACTGAGGGGATGAATATCCAGAAAGCAAGAGAAAGTCAAATGAGAAAATCTGTACTGGGATTTACAAAAAGAAAGAGGGAATTGACTGTTTCTAAGTGCAAGGGTGAGTACTGAGCTAGCGTACTTTCCTAAACTTAGCACAACTCCTGTGCTAATAAACGCTAATGACTGACACCCATGAAAATCTCCAGACAGGAGGGTTCTCAGACGCCACTGAGCCATCACCAAGTCTCCAGACTGCGGCGCATCGTGCGGTACACTCGCAGTCAGACAGAAATGACTATGTGAACGGCACGGCAACTCTCTTAAAGCGGAATATTATGCGCATAAGAGAATGGAAAAGAGTTCGTTACAGAGTAAAATCTGGTTTACTGCAGAGCAAAAAATAATTTAGATCCTAACAATCTAGAAAAACCACTGACATCTCACTATCTAGTTTGATAAACATACAAACATAATTTTTGATCCAACCTTAAAAACAACATAAAAAGCCAAAAAAAAAAAAAAAAAAAAACCTAGAGAACAAAAAGAGGCCCCTGTCGCCTTTCACTTCCATCCCTGGCAACACCTCTCAGGCTTACTCGCACTTACTCAGGGCTGCGATGCGCAGTGGCACGAGCGACGGGAGGCTTTTGTAACAGGGCAGCTTCGTCAAAGCCGAGTCTTCAGCCTCGCACAGGTTCAGGAGCTGCAAAAGACAGAGCACCTTAGTTTAGCCCACTCTGCTGTAAAGACAAAGTCACCTTGCAAATAAGAGAACACAACAACCTTCCACACACCCCACCGCACACGCACAACTGACAGATGGAACTCAGACCCCTAAAGAATTTATTTATTTATTATAAAGTCAGTTTTCTGGGGTTTTTTTTTAAGATTTTATTTATTCATCTTTAGAGAGAGGGGAAGAGAAGGAGAATGAGAGGAAGAGAAATATCAGTGTGTAGCTGCCTTTCGGGCACCCCATATTGGGGACTTGGCCTGCAACCCAGGCATGTGCCCTGACTGGGAATAGAACTGGTGACCCTTTGGTTCACAGCCCGTACTCAATCCACTGAGCCACACCAGCCAGGACTCAAACCCTAAAGAATTTACATATGCAAATGTGACTAAGCTTCCTAATTCTAAGCAAACTCTGCCTCATTAGTGAAATGAATCCCTACATTTTCTCACCCACTGAGACCTCGATATTTTTTTTACACAGAGAGTCACTTTATCTCACTGTGATTCCAGGACAGCAAGTACCTCCTCCTCCTTGTTCAGAACTAGGCCAGTGCTCAGCACGTGTATGTGCTGTAATTCAAATCTGAGTGGCCATGCTTTTTTTTTTAAGTACAGAAAAGGGCCACCTTGTCCCCCTGTGCCAGGTGCCCTCTCCTCCCCTCCCCTCACACAGGCCAGTGTGCGCATGTGTGCGCAGATGTGAACACCCACACCTGTATCGGGTGGCCGCACTATAAAGCCAGGGTTCCCAGGACGGCCGTACACCAGAGTCCTCTGGGAAGTTTTCAGAAGGTCGATTCCCAGGCCTGATCCCAGATCTACTGAACCTGAGTCACCAGAGAGAAGACTCAAGAGTCTCTATTTTTCAAAAGATCATCTCATGTTTTGCTGCAGCTAACACACTGATGCACACTTAGAAAACTAGTTTCCTTCCCCAAGATCAGTCATTCAAGACTACCAGGTTCTGGTCTGGAGCTTAGTGAGGAAATTTCGATGCAGGTGACAATGCATCTGCCTCTAGAACCATCAGAGAAGCTGTCTTCCCACTGCCGGTGGTTCTGCTGGACCCTCAGTCAAGTGCCAGAAGTGAAGACTCTTACACAAGGGACATAAGGTATAAAAGGTCAGAACCAGACCACATGATCAAATGACCCTGTGCCCAAGCAGACACACAGGACTCGAAAAACCAGGAGGTAAATTGTCATAACTGGAAATTCAGACCAAGTGCAGCTCAGGACGGATCTGCTTCCGTAGGGCAGCGCCTCCAGGAGTGTGATTAATGTCTCTCAGAAACTGCAGGCTGGGACTGACCACCTGAGCGGTCCTGTAGTCTCGGAATTAATGCTCATAATTTGACAGTATCTGAAGTTTAATCTCTGCTTGTCACTGTCTGGTATCACCACACTCGGGAAAGTTAACAGTGAGGAACACTTGTGAGATGCCATCTGCCTCTGCCCATCATCTGGAGTCAAAGGGCAAGTCCAGTCCGGTGAACAACGCGAGAGGCCGGCAGGGCTGGGCAGCTGTCAGGACGCAGGCTCCAAAGCCACTATCGTGGCGCCCACCTCCAGCCCAGGGCTCCTCTGCCATGGCCTCAGGGGACAACAAACTCCCAGGCTTGGTGTCTGCACCTTCGCGCTGTCAGGGCTGCAGAGGGCATTCGTGGGAAGCGAGAGCGCTCACCGCGCTTGGTACGTCCAAGCGATTACTACACTCAGCTGGCACTTGCTCTGCGCCATCTTATTCTGGGCAGCAGCTGATGGGACCGCGACCCACACAGATAGCAGTCGTAGATCCAGATTACAACCTGCAGGCTCCAAACAGCCAGGTGCCGGGGAGAGGGTGTGCCCAGTTCCAAGGATGCAGGCCGTCTATCTATCTGCAGTCACTGTGCCCACTTCTCCCAGATCCCAGATGTGACACACGCGTGCAGAGCGCCGGGCCGGGCTACGGCTGGTCACCTGCGGCCCCTCCCCCACCAGTCTCTGCACACACAGACAGGCGACCAGACACATGCCATCACCACCCACGCCATGCGCACTGCCACCCCCCTACCTCTGTGTAGAACACCTTATGCTCCACCACGTTCAGGTCCATCGTGAAGAGCCGGGGCTGCAGCGTGGTGCAGAACGTGTTCCCCTCCATCAGGCCGATCTGAGCGTTGGCCGGCTGGTGTCTGAGCAAATGCTTCTTGGGTGGGACCATATCCTGGAGGACCTAAGACAGGCAAGGAGGAAGCACCACTGACCGCCCGCCCCTTGAAAAGCAAATGCCTCTCATTGCAATACTCGAAAACAATGACCAATCTGAGAACCCTAAGACATGACAGGTTATGACAAATGTCTTTTAGTTAGGTGACAGCGGATGCTTCATGTGCTAAACCTGGGCCGTGTCTGACACATTTCACTCCTAAGGCTCCAGAGTCACCTCTCCTAAAACACACCAGACTCCACTACACTAGCCCAGGGAACCAGCCTTCCGTTCTCCTGACACCGAGTCACTGCACAGCCACCTCTAACATAAACACGTTGTCTTTCGCACATCTGAGGTCAAAACCAGTATGTGTACGTAGTGCTCTGTGTACACAAAATTGTAAATTATGCATCCTCTACACCTCAGGTTTGAAGGGAAGAAAGTCTCCAAAGTTCTGCTCAAGTCACCCTCATTCCAGTGACAGAAATCTCACCTCTTTGTGGGGTTCCATGATCACGGTCACACTCTTCCCAGTGACCTGGGCCAACACTTGCAGGGAGTGCATAGCTTGTTTTCTCACAGTAGAGTTGGGAGAGGTGACTTCTCGAACCAAGTCGTGTGTCACATGGTGAAAAGACTTTTCCTGAGCGGCCACAATCTCTTCCACTCTCTCCTCGTCTTTCAAAGGTGTTGCGCACCTCATCAGAAGCTGCTCCAGGGTGGTCTTGGCCATGGCAACCGCCCCATTGGAGACCTGCAGGCCAGAGGCTCCTTAGACGGAAAAGGCCCAGGGCCCCCACGGCTCCTGCACAGCCACCCGCCTCAAACACTCCCACGGCGGGGGGCGGGGGGGGCACACCCCTCGTGCCAGCTAATTCATTAAGACGACGTCATAACCTGCATCAGGTATTTCAGCAGCTAAATCACCTTCTTATACATAATTCCTGTTTGTCATTTGGAAGAGAATACGGACGCAGACCTGATCTTCGCCTTTACCGACCAGCAGCAACGCCCACCGTGCTGTCTGTCTCACCACAGCTGAGCACAAGTGCCTGCCCACGGAGGGCAGCCTCTGCAGACACGTTTGGAGCGTGCGCAGGCCGCAGCCCCGGGGCCAGGCTGAGCAGCACTGCTCCCCCCACAGAGGTGGTCTGGCTGCTGACTGCTCCTCAGGAGAGCACACAGCTGTCTGACAGCCAGAGAAAGAAGCTAGAGGGGCCCTGATGCACCCTGTTATTAAAGATACTGTTGCAGAACTTAAGCTTTTAGGAGAACAAATGTGCAGAACTGGCTCATGCTAACTATTCTTCTCCAGGCAAACTAGCTTCGTGGACAGCCCGGTGGGGCAGGGCGCCGCCCTTCACCTACCTCTCCAGTTAAGTCCATCATGACAAAGAGAAGCGCTTTGAGGAACGTCTGCTGGTTCTGCAGGACCCACGTGAGGGGCAGCCGCTCCATGAGGAACTTAATGGACACCACGCCCCCCAGCTTTGCGTACCAGGCCTGCTCGTAGCAACATGCACACAGGCGCTCCACGACATAAGAAAACAGGGGCAGCTGGCACGCCTGGGGAGAAGCACAAGCACACGAGCCTCCCTGTGTTACTGCAGGTCTCATCGGGTGCAGCCCCCAAGCCCTGAACAGAAGACCCTCCTCAGTCCGTCCTTACCCTCTCCTTCGAGCCCAGGATGATACTCGCAACGTCGAAAATCACAGCGAGGGCCACCTCCCCGATCTTGCAAAGCTCCTTCTCTTCGTACGCCATACAGATAGCTATGGCATCGATGAGAACCAAGGGGTCCATTCCTTTAGACCCGTTTTCCTCGCTGTGAAACATGGCTGTGCTGGGCTGGCTGCCCACCTGGTAGCAAGGCAGCAGGAACGGACCTGAAGGAGAGCGCAGGTGCATGAGAGGCGAGCGTACGTACACAATACTCTTGTCCCTCAAACTGCCAAAGTATCTCATTCTTTCCTTTGGGGTCAGGAACTCAACATACCAACTTCTGTTGTACTGCAATTATTTGTAAACTAAGGAGTGTGATTTGCACTAAGATAATTTTTCTGAATGTTTCCCATTATACTTCATAATCTGAATGTATTATTTTCAGATTCTCTCAATCATAAATCAATGTATTAATTTAAAATGAGACCCACCATCAAGTACCTTCTTTTTAAAAAAAATCAGTAAGCAGGCCAAAGGGCAGAGCACGGGAATGACTGTGGGTTACCCTCTGGACATTCCTAACATAAAATAACAACAAAAAGCCCTGGCTGGTGTGGCTCAGTGGATTGAGTGCCAGTCTGAGAACCAAAGGGTCGCTGGTTCGGTTCCTAGTCAGGGCACATGCCTGGGCTGCAGGACAGGTCCCCAGTTGGGGGCACACGAGAGGCAACAGCACATTGATGTTTCTCTCTCCCTTCCCCTCTTTAAAAATAAATAAAATCTTTCAAAAATAACAATAAAAAGCAACAGCATCCAGTTATGACACCCAACACACACCGAAAGACCAGTCTGCCAGCACTCTTATAATCAACGCCTCCAGGGTGCCTAGTACCAGCAAGGAGGGGGTCACCGAGAAGCTCACTGGGAGGCTCACTGGTGTGCTGGGACCTTCACGTTAGCACAGAGGAGACTCTGAGAAACCATCCCAGTGCGAAACCGCACAGTGCTGACTGCTGAGGCCAAGGACATTTTGAAGGCAGAGCACCCCACCTCCTGCAGGATCCCGAGAGCCACGCAGAGTTCCCAAGGGCAAGGGCTCTGAGGACACAGGCCAGAGCGGTGCTGCCCAAGCATGTCCACTGGCCAGCGCTGGTCAGGAGGAGCTACAAACACTGGGTGTGTTCAGAAACTTACACAGCCCTGGGCAGAGCCTTGACAGTCTTGCTATTTTTCACAGAAGCACTGGTCTGCAATAGGTCAGAAACACAACCGAAGGGACAAAAGCAGCCCCTCGCCACCAGAGCCTGAGCACGCCTGCAGCAGAGCCTGCAGCCATCCCTGACGGGGAAAGGGCCCAGGGGCCGCCCAGGAGCAGAGCCGGTGGCAAGGGAGCCTTGGAGGAGCTGGCCGGGCAGCAGAGGCAACGTGGCAATGAGTGTGACTGCAAACTGTCTCGTGGTACACACCCCAGTTTTCACAGCACAGCACCCATCGCTGAGACACCAATGATCTTTTTCAATGTAATGAAGCAGAAAATCAAAAAACAAAAGCCAAAACTCAATCAGCCAAAGTCAGCTTCTCTGAAGCACCACCATGTCCTGACCCAGTTTTTGAGGCGCCCTGAAGAGGCCACACAACCACTGCCTCAGCCCCACTCACCACACTGCTGGGCGACGGCCACCATGGTGTAGTGGCGGATCAAGCTGGCCACGAAGGGCAGGGCACTGGGCCGGAGGTCTTTAATGACCGCAGACATGAAGGCTCCGGTCAAAGCCTGCTCAAACGTCTTGCGGGCCGGAGTGTCTTGTGCTTTGTAGCGATGTGATATGATGACGTTAGGTATGGTCTTCTCCGTGAAGCTGGAAGACAAAATGAAGTCCGCTGTCACACGGTGAAGTCCCGAGTGTCCACCGTGAGCGTTTCTCTTCGACCCGCCCCCCTTCCTTTTGCTCAGGAAGGCCCGAGTGAGCAGCCCCTGGGTTGTGACTCCAGCGGCACTGGGACCCGAACACAGTGGTCTCATCACGAACACTCACAGCCAGCGGCTCAGGAGACACCACGCGTGTCCCACCTGGTGTGAGCATGGCAGCGACTCAGAGGTGATTTATAAAATGGCAGCAGACTCAATGTTTCTTATCATTTAAATTTTAGGTTGATGTTTGAATTTGATCTTTCATAATTAAATAAGCCACATTCGAAGAAGTAACATGATCACATAGGGACAAAAAACGCTGTTACCTAAAGGCAGCTTACACATCTGTTATACGTTAAAAATCAAACCTCGGGTGCCGAGTCCACCTGTGGCAAACTGTCACTGACGAAAAGCACTCACCGCCAGGTCAGCGACATGAAATGAGCGAGAACCCAAGCAGGCAGAGTCAGGCGAGCAGACATCAAACACAAGGATAAGAAACAGTCAGCAGTGTTTTAAAAACTATTAGTTTCTTGGAAATTTGAACAGCTCCAGCTAACAGAACTTTCTTCCTAGGACAAGAAATCCACCTCTCATTTTTCCCCACTAACTCCCTGGTTCTGCCTCTGAAGCCATGAGGCCCTTCATAACCACACACAACAGCTTCAAACAGAGTGGAAGTCTTCTTGGGTCTTTCCCAGCTCATCATAATGCTCCTTAAAAAATGCCAGTGGGGTCGAGGTGCCCAGTACAGACATCTGATTCCAGTATCCTCCCCACCCTGCTCTTCCCCAAGGACCCAACACCCCCAGAGAGTGGCAACTTCAGCTTAGAGCCAAGAAAACCTGCAGTCAGCCAGACTAAGTCACACTTAGAGCAAAACCCAAGGTCCTCACTGAGTCCTCCTGGGCCCTCCCGGCCCTGCCCCCGTCCCTCTGCCTCTCAGCCAGTGCGCCACAGCACCCCTGCTCCACAGGGCACCTCGGGGGGCCTCTGCCCTTGTATTCCCCAAGCCCCCTCCTTCAGACCGCACCGTGATCTCTGTGCAGCACCACCCACCACTCCAAGAGGACTTCTCCGACCACCCAATGTATTAAATTGCCCTTGCTGACATCCACCCCCTTAGCCCAGCCACTTTCATCCCCCTTCATCTCGTGTGCACATAAACTAACTACTAAAGTTTGGCAGCACACCACAAAATGTACTTTTTGCTGATCTGACCAAAAAATGGTGTAATTTACATTCATTCATACTGGAAGGTCACTGGTGTGTTGGCTGTTGTCAGTGTTTATTTGACAATCTAAGGGGAAAGAAATCAGCGCCCCTGACTGAACTGCCAGGTACTGCATGTTTTGAAAAATCTTGCAGCACATCGCACTGGCTGAAAATCACTGCTTTAGCCTGATACACTTAACAGCACTTACTGCTACTGAATCATTACACATCTGTTCCTTCTGCTCGTGGTCTTCTCCCCTGCTAGAATACAAGTTCCTTGAATGCCAGGATGCAGTCTTGTACACAAGCCTTGAGCAACACCTGGCACCAGAATGCACTCAATCTGTGAGAGCAGCGAAAATGCAGAGAGATGGAGAAAGGGCGGTCTTTATAATAAATGGACAGTGGGTATCCAGAAGGCCAAAAACAAAAGCAGACCCCTGCTCCGCACTATTCACAGAAATCAATTCCAAAGAGGTTCAAGATCAAAATGTGAACAACAGATTATACAGCTTTTGAAAGATAATACAAACGAGTATCTTCACGGCTAGTATGTGGGAAACAATTCCTTACAAACAGTACAAAAAATATTACACAAAATTAAGAAATGTATCAATCATGGACTTCTATCAAAAATTTGACTGAAAGGAGTGGGTGGGTAGAGGAGGAAGAGGGTATAAGGGGGATAAATGGTAATTGGAAAAAATACAATAAAAAGTAAGTTAAAAAGTCAAAAACCAAATAAGACTGAAAGACTTAGAAACAAAGAGGCCCCACTAACAGCGAGCACAGGCAGCAGAGGGACCTGGACCCCTTGTTCGTTTCTGCACGGAGCCCCCTTCCTCTCACGGGCAATGAGTGGCAAGGCCTAGGCCAGGAGACAAGGGACCAGGTGAGCCAGCAACACCTTGTGGAGCTAGAAAGGAAGCTCTCCAAACCGATGGGGACACGTCACAAGACAGGAGTCAGGCAGGAGGGGCTCTCACTGATTGAATCTGGACGTTCTGGCAATCAAAATAAATGATGAGCTGTCAGGCATTAAATACAGTAAGCATCCGTGAGCCCAGACTGCTAAAACAAATACTAAAGGAGGAGGGAACACTCATCCTCACTTCACAGGAAGTGGAAACTGAGGACAGGAAATCAGCATGTGGCATCTGCACAGCGATGCAATGGGAAGGAGCGAACCCCTGACAAACTGTGCGTCAGAGGTGAGCACCACAGGCACGACGCCGGGTGAAGGCAGCCGGGCACGAGGGGCCCCACACTGCATGGGCCCATCCACACAGTGTCCAGAAGGGGTGGGCTTACGGAGACGGGGGGGTAGATCCCTGGTTGCTTGGGGCTGGGAAGGGGGGTTCACTGTAAATGGGCACTGAAGAATCTTCCCAGGGGGATGAAAATGTTCTCATTCTGATTTGTATTTGCAACACTCTACTAAAAATCATTACATTGGAACACCTGAAGTACATGAATCTTGTATATACAAAATATTCCTAAAAAGTTGTTACAAAAAAAAATTTTGTAATCACCATGCCAATACTTGAATCGGGAAAGCATCATCGATAAACGCTGCACCTGGCAAACAGCACCCTGATGACAAGTACGGCACTCACGTTATCTCAGACCATCTCCCCTCCAAACTACAAACAGTAAAATCTCGGGGACAGGGTGGCAACACTCCCACCGACGGAACGGCCAGCATCACCGGGTCCCTGGTGGGACTGTGCAGAGAACACTTCTGGGGCCTGCAGGGGCAGTTCCAGGTTCCGGCAGACAAGCACAGTTGGAATCTAACCCCGGAAACACGGGCAAACCCACGCTAGGGACATGCTGCAAAGTGGCCTACATCGTCCGAAAATACCAATGTTGTAAAAGATTTCATAAGGCCAAATAATTACCCTATTTTTCCATGACTTCACCTATTTAATTGAAATTTGAAACCTTACTGAGCAAAGTGGTTACTCATGGCTGTCTGTCCATGTCAAAGACACCCGGCACCACCACCTGTTTGCCTCCAGCACCAGTTTCCTGCGCCTTCTCTGCCTCACACCGAGGGAGGGAGGAAGGAATGGAACTCGACTCTCTTCCTTCCACCTTGCCAGAAGCTTTTCCATTTTATTACGATTTTAAAGAATCGACTTTTCGCTTTATTGCATTCTATTGTACGTTTTCCTTTTGCTCATTTCTTCTCCTCCATTTCTTTTTTACTTTATTATTTCCTCAGTTGTAAAGGGAGTGTTGAGCTCAATTTGACATTTGTTCTTTTCCATTACGATTTTTAACAGCTTTATTGAGGCATAATTCATATGCCACAAAACCTCATTTATTTTAATTATACAGTTCAATGAGCGTTACATTGCTACAGCTGCACAACCATCACCACAATCCAACCCTGAAACATGCCACCCCCAAAAGTCAGCCCCACCCCACCCCACCCCCAGGGCAACCGCTGATCACAACCTGAACTGTGGGAGCAAAACGCAAACACCCTGCGACAAATAACTGGGGAAAGAAGCGTCCCCAAGGACTGGAAAAGCAAAGGACCACTGAGTGCGCGCCACACGACAGGCGCTGCAGCCACAGGGGTGAGGGGACAGGGAGAAGAGCATGGCCCTGGGTTCCTGAACCTCTCAACCCAACAAGGAGGCAGTCGCAAAGGCACCCACCGCGAAGGAGAACGCCAGCACACCAGCACCCAAGCTCTCCTTCCTGTTTTCTCTAACAGCTGATGCCAGTGTCCTCTTCCCAGTCTGGAGGAGCACACCCACGGTGCGAAGGAACCCAGGCGGCCCCCCCAGCACCCCTTGCTCCCGAAGCACACGTGCAACGGCAGAGGGGCAGACCGCCGACGTACTTGGGGTGTGCGAGGAGCTGGTAGAGCGCGTGTTTGTTGTCCTCGAGGCTCATCATGGCCACCAGGAAGCACTTGATCACCTCCCACGCCTGCCTGCGGTAGTAGGGCTCCGTGTTGGCACTCTTCAGGCAGTCCAGCGCAGTCTCGATGGCCTACGGCGACAAGGAACACGGAGACTACAGTATGTGCTGAACCACACGGCTCTGAGAGGCCCACACCAACCTCACGGGCAGCGCCCAGAGGGGTCTTCCGGGAAGCGAGCACAGTGGGCCTGCACGGGCCAGCGGGCACGCCCCACGCGGACACATTAGCAAGGAAGGAACTGCACAGTTCACGTTAACCCATAAAATGGAGATCGCTAATTCTGTGCTTACATCGCCAACGGGAGGTCCCAGGAACGCAAGGAGCTCAGGGTCACACCAGACACTGGGCTGTCGCCACGCGGGTCACGGTCCTCAGGAGAGTGACAAACTTTCTGCAGACTTCCCTGTGTCTGACTTTGGAACTAAAAGACCACTTTCCTAAGCCTTGACTAAATTGCTCTTTAGAAGAGAAAACATTTTACGCCATTTTTCCAGAAAACCTGCACAGCAACACTCACTCGTACTTTCCATCTCGAGACTGACCGGGGAGGCAGGAGATGCACAGCCTCACTCATGAAAACAGTCCGAAGCCTGTGACCACTAGGATGTCACCTTAATAACTGTACACATACACAGCAGAGAACCAATCTGTGTCAAAGACCAAAGGTGTGCCCGGGCTCCATGTGTGAGCAGCCAGAGGGAGGCGCCAGGCAGCTCTGCACTCAAGGCCCAGCCAGGCAGCGAAGCACGCCTGGCCACTCAGGCGGTGAGGCGGCCACTCACCACATGGCCCAGCTGCATGTCCACGTTATTCTGGGCACAGAACTAGCGCTTCTCCTGCAGCCTCCGGTCTGGTCATTACCAGGTAATAAATCATGTGAGGGTAACTTCCCCAATTTTAATTGGAAGGACCAGTGCAAGCTGAGAGCCGATGACCCACTGCAGGGAGCAAAGGCCTGTACAGCGGGCCTGACGCAGGACTGGCTGGCGGGGCTTCACCGGCACTGGGCCCGGCCTCGCTGTTTACCCCTGCGCCTCGCAGACACCTGGGGGCCGGCCGGCCCAGCCCCGGGACGCTGACCGCCAGGGGAGCAGGCACCGTGGGCCTCTGCACACACGCAGGAGGACGGCGCACGCCTCTCTTCCAAACGCGGGGCCGCCCATGCTATAGCTGCTTTGGGGAAAAACTACTTCTAAGGAGATTTTCTTGCTCTGCTCATCTATGCAGACGTCACATCAAAGTCAGATGCTTTCGTTTTCGCTGCTAGTCATCAGCCTTGCCACTGACACAGCTAAAGCAAACACAGCCCTAACTTAAAGACATCACCATAACTGTGAGCACATGCTACCGACACAGGGCGCTCACAGCTGTAACTCTCGCCGTAAACAGAATTTTAGCTGTCAGTCCTCTCAAAAGGAAAGCAGCGTCTCCTCGGCAAATACGTTGATAAAGGTTTGGATGAGAAGTGAGATCACACCTCACCCCAAGGCCTGGAGAAGGCAACACTGCTCCGTGGAGTGGAGCTGGGAGGGGGCAGGGACAATGGCACGTGCTTGGCAAGGAAGTGGGGACAGCTGGACTGGGAGGTGGCAGAAAACAACTCTGAACAATTTCCCATGATGGGCATCCTCCCTCCCAAACATTTAGTCAAGTTTGGTTTAAAACATCACAATCATGTGGGGTTCATCCCAGGGAGGCAGCAATGATATGATCCAACATCTAGAAATCAATCAGTGTGATGCATCATGCTGGCAAAATAAAAGATAGAAATGTCACGTGATCTCATCAACACAGGAAAAGCACCTGACAAGAGACAACACCCACTTATGACAGAAACACTCAGTGAAGATGGGTACAGAAGCACCTCGTGAAGGCTGTGTGTGACCAACCCTCAGCTAACCTCACGCCCAAAGGGGAAGAGCTCAGGCCTTGGACACAAGACAGGATGCCCAGCATCAACACCACACGGCAGCAGAGTGCTGGGTGTCCTGGCCAAGGCAGCAGGGCAAGGAAAAGAAATAAAGGCATCCAAACCGGGATGAAGAAGTTAAATGTCACTCTTTACAGATGGCACAATTCCATATGTAGAAACCCTAATAACACCACAGAAAAAAAATTAGAAAAGGCAAACAAACAGAGTAAAGTTGAAGGATATAAAAAATCAATACACAAGGATCTGTTGCATTCCTATGTACTAATTAAATAGCAAAAAGAGAAATGGAAACAATCCTAACAAAACAAAAAGAATAAAATACCTAAGAATAAACTTAGCAGAAGAGGCAAACTTAACAAAGGATCCATACACTGAAAACTGTAGACAGTTAAGAAAAATTAAAGATGACATAAAGAAATAATGTTCCATGTAAAGAAATGAAAAGATGTTCTGTGCTAATGGATTAGAAAAATTAACCTTGTTAATTAAAATGGCCATAATAGCCCTGGCTGGTGTAGCTCAGTGGATTGAGCGCGGGCCTGCGAACTAAAGGATTGCGGTTCGATTCCCGGTCAGGGCACATGTCTGGGTTGCAGGCCAGTTCCCAGCAGGGGATCCACAAGAGGCAACCACACATTGATGTTTCTCTCTCTCTCCCTCTGTCCTACCCTTTCTCTCTAAAGATAAATACATAAAAAAATAAATAAAATGGCCATAATACCTAAAGGAACATACAGATTTAATGTGATCCCTATCAAAATCCCAATGGCATTTTTCACAGAAATATTTAGAATGAAAAACATCATCAAATTCATATGGAACCACAAAAGACCCCAAATAGCCAAAGTAATCCTAATAAAAAAAGAACAAAGCAGTAGATATCACACTCCCTGACTTCAAGTCATATCACAAAGCTACTCAAAAAGTAATCAAAACAGTATAATGCTGGCAGAAAAACACACAGACCAAAGGAACAGAACTGAAAGTCCAGAAATTAAACCACACAGTATAAGCAGCTAATTTTCAACAAGGGAGCCAAAAACACACAATGGAGAAAAAAAGTCTTACACACAAATGGTGTGGGAAAACTGGAAAGCCACATGCAAAAGAATGGAAGGAGACCACCACCTGACACCCTACAAAAAAAAATCACCTCGAAATGGACTATAAGACTTGAAACAGTAAAATACGAAGAGAACACAGACACTAAATGTATGGGCCTTGGTCTGAGAGGACTGTTGTGAAGCTGATCCCAAAGGTAAGTGAGACAGAAGGGAAAATGAACGGGACCGCACAGCCGAGGAAGCCACCACCAAGGCAAACAGGCGGCCAACCAAACAGAGCAGGGATCTGCAGACCACACCCACGATAAGCGGTAACTCCACAACCCGCGCAGAACTCACGCAACTCTGCGATAACAACACCAACCTGATTAAAAAGCAAGCAGCCCTGGCTGGGTGGCTCAGTGGGTTGGCGCACTGTCCCATACACCACAAGGCTGAAGGTTCGATCCTGAGTCAGGGCACATCCGTGGGTTGTGGGTTCAATCCCCAGTCAGAGAGCGTACGGGAGGCAACTGATTCATGTTTCTCTCTCACATCAATGTTTCTATTTCTCTTTCTCTCTCTCTCTCTCTCTCTCTCTCTCAAATCAATAAACATATCCTCAGGTGAGGAGGGAGAAAGTGAGGGAGGGAGGAAATGGGCAGAGGACCTCAACAGACACTTTTCCATGGAAGACATACAGATGGCCAGCAGGTACATGAAAAGGTACTAAACATCACTAACCTATTAGGGAAATGCAAATCAAACCCACAATGAGATGCTACTTCACACCTGTTAGAATGGCTTTTACCAATAAGGCAAGAAACAAGTGTTGGAGAGGATGTGGGAAAAAAGAATCCTCATACACAGCTGGTGGGAGCGTAAACTGGTACACCCACTGTGGGCAAGAGTATGGAGATTCCTCAAAAAATTAAGAATAGAGCTACCATATGACCCATCAATTCCTCTTCTGGGTATCTACGCAAAAAATTTGAAAATATTTACTTGTAAAGATATATGCACCCCTGCGCTGCAGCATTATTTACAACACCCAAGACATGGAAACAACCTAAGTGCCCTCTGATGGATGACTGGCTAAAGAGGTGGCACACATATGCGATGGAATATTACTCAACCATAAAAAAGCTGAAATACTGCCATTTGCACCATGAAAGGATCTTGAGAGTATTATACTAAGTGAAATAAGTCAAGATATAAAAGGTTAAGAACTGCATGATTTCACTCATGTGGGATATAAAACAAAAGCAACATATAAGAAACCTCACAGATACAAAAACAGAACCAGGATCGCCAGAGGGGAAGGAGGTGGAGAAAGAACAAAAAGGTTAAAGGGTCAAACACACGGCGATGGAAGGAGACGACGTGGCGTGGCGAGCACACACCAGAGCGTACAGATGGTGTATCACAAAGTCATACATCTGGAACTTTTATAATGTTATTAACCAATGGTATCCCAATACACTAAAAAAAAAAAAAAAAAAATCACAGAAGTCACTGTGTGGGCGAATTCTTACCCAGACAGGTAAGCAGGTCAAGCCCTACAAGATGGAACAGCAGGACAGAACAGAGCTGGCCTGAGCAAAGGGGAGGCTTTGAGTCGCTCCGGGTCACAGAACACGGGCGTGAGGCCAGATCTGCAAGTACCACAGGGATCTCCACTGACAGGGGCCTAATGGAAGGACTCAGCTCCTTGGATACACAGGACTCAGCTCCTCAGATACTCGTAAAAGCCCACGCTAACTCTCTTTAAAATACCCAGGATACAAGGAATAGAAGAATGTTACGAAAAGACCAAGGCTATACAAAATGCACAGTGAGAAAGAAGCTGGTTATACAATGAGGAGGAAAATTCAAATGCAACAAGGTAGACTACAAATTCGCAGAACAACACACATGTACGAAGGAGGGGTCAGTAGATGAAGGGGAACAGTTTTCTTTTTTTTAATCCTCACTCAATGATATGTTTACTGATTTTAGAGAGCAAGCAATAAAGAGAGAGATAAAGAGAGAGAGAGAGACACATCGACAGGAGAGAACAACATCAATAAGCTGCCTCCTATACATGCCCCGGCCACAACCTAGGCATGCACCCTGACCAGGGATCAAGCCCACAACCGTTTGGTGTATGGAACAACGCCCCAACCCACTGAGACACCTGGCCAGGGCAGAACAATTTTTCAATGAGGATAAAGCAAAAGTAGTTGGATGGGACACTGCAAGATACTGGTGGGCACAGTTTGTTCATTTCTTATGCGACAAAAAGTGTTCCAAAGGGCGTGCATGTGCAGAGAAACCAGAGAGCCACGCACAGCTGGCTGAGGAGCCAGGAAAGACAGCAGGGGTTGCTTAGAGGCCGGGAGAGAACGAGGTCCTCTGGAGGCATGGGGACGAGAAGCAAGAACGGAATGAACTTGGGTTCTAAGTGCCATTCGAGGTAAACCCCACTGTGCATCATCAAAACACAGTCCAGCGCCGGGTGGGCAGGGTCTCACCTTCTCATCCCTCAGGAAGATGCAGCTGCTCAAGGGACCAAAGCCTCAGGGGCAACACCCCCCACCAGATTCCTGTGGTATGAAAGCCCCCTCGCCAACCAAGCTGCTCCCCAAGTAAATCTTGTTCCTCTTTGAATTAGAAATTCCATCCCCAGCCCCAGCTGGTGTGGCTCAGTGGATTGAGCACTGGCCTGTAAACCAAAAGGTCACGGCTTGATTCCCAGTCAGGGCACATGCCTGGGTTGCAGGCCAGGTCCCCAGTTGGGGGTCACGTGAGAGGCAACCACACATTGATGTTTCTTTCCCCCTTTCTCTCTCCTTTCCCCCTACCTAAACACAAATAAATCTTTTTTTTTTTTTTAAAGAAATTCCATCTCCAAAGAAGTACATGTTTTAGAAATTAACTTTGTTAAAATGAAACTTATAGTATCTTTAAGAAGGTCCCAGAGTCTTCCACATTTACCTTCTCCATTGGGAGCTGAAGAGATGCTTTACAATCGGAAAACTCCACAGTAATACTGGGGCCTTGAACTTCAGTCACAACGTAGTGCAGCTTCTGGGACTCCTTTAACATCTTCCTGTTGCTGCCACCAAATTTGCCCAGCACGCGATAGGCCACGTGAGAGATGCTGTCAGCAGGGTTGCGCAAAGTGCGCCACAGGGCCTGGAAATCAACGCGTTCCCGTTAAAACCCTTCAAGGCCATGCCCTCGCACAATCCACAAGTCAAAATTCAGAAGTTATAAAAGACTGTGAAGCAGAAATTTTTCCTTCAGCACCTGCCCCCCCAACACCCAAGTGCCTCTTTTTGGAGAAAACCATGGGACTTGGTCTTGTGTATCCTCCCGGAGAAGTTTTATGTCTTTACAGAAATGCAAATATAAAAACATTCCTTCCACGCTCCTGAAATACAAATGGTAGCATACAGTAAATGCTGCACAGCTTAAAAGCAACAAAACTAGGCAATAGAGAGTTTAGGCATCTTTACAAAATGGGATTGGGAAGAGCACAGAGGGACACGTAATTTACTGGTAAATTCTCATCCTGGGATTAGATGAGAATCCCACCATCCAGAAGTTTTTACTTCTATTATTAGGTTCTGTAACTTCAAAACATGTTACAGAAATTATGCATTTCAAACCTCACATTAGAAAGGACGGCAAAGGGGGAAAATGTGGATCACGCTGGGATCTGCACTGTGGGACTAAATAACGTGCACCTTGTACTTAAAATTAGTAAAGGGAATACACACACTCAGCTGTTCCAAAAAACTGTCAATTGTCCCGCATTTTCCCAGCTAAATAACCATGTCTTGAAAATTACCACAGCTCACCATTAAAGTATGTTTTCTTTAACCACCTTCTGATATACTGCCCAATATTAACATCTAGCAATAATCAACATAAAACCTTGGTACTTTCCTCTAAAGCAAAAATTTCTCTTCTGTTCCTGTAGGTCCAAAGAGGCTTCTCCTCAAGGACTGCTGAGCGGTGTTGTCCCAGTCCCCTCACCTCCACCCCTCCCCCTGGCCCACCCACTCCTCAAGTATCTGCTTAACTCCCCAGGAGAGGCCGGCATCCCGGTGCCCACGTGGACTGAGCTGGCTGACGGTCTGCAATGAGACAGCTCACGCCACTGTCTAGTGGATGGGCTGGTTGTGTGCCCACTAAAGCAGCCTGGGCCCCGTCTCTCCCTAGGGCTGCCTGCCTGACAGGCTGGCAGGAGGCCAGGGAAGCCCTCCCTGCCTCTTCCTCCCACAGGGTGCTCGCCCCTGCTTGGCTCAGGGCTTCCAAGTTGCCACCTCCAATCCCCTCTGCCCCAAAACCCCTGTCCTCTAGAGGTTACCAAGCCTCCACCATGTACAGCCAGCAGAATTCTGGCCCCAGCCTGGGGCTGCACACTCTATGCTAGCAGGGCACGTGGCAAGTTAACAGGCAAACCTCTAACAACTATCCACCATGATGCAAATCAGTAACAGCAGCAGAACAGAAAGGGAAAACCTGGTATTGGGCATTTGCGCTCTCATGAACAAAAAACATAGAATGTGTACAGACAGCTACGCCTTCCCTTAGGAATCTGCATCTCTTTACTGGGTAACTCAAGATCTTCTGTGAATCAAGAAGGGATCTCCCCAGTGGCCACAACACCTGCCTTCGCACACCATCAGCTTGGTGAGAAGTCGACGCCTGTGAGAGCCTCCAGAAGGGGCGGAACTGCGAAGCCGGCATCCGCTCAACACTTACAGTTTTCTTTACGCCTTTTCACAAGCCAGAAGATGCACAAAGTCCCTCACAGCTTCGCCACGTCATCCCGCAGACAATCCACCAATGAGCGTGGAGAGCTCAACAGAGGTGTCACTCTGGAAACTGCCTGCCTGCCTACATCTCCAGCGAAGACCAGACATGTAAGCACCTGGCGCCCTCTGCTGGCGCCGAGGAGAACCAGACTTACCTGCATGAGCTCTGCGCGTACCGGCTGAATGTGGTCGTACAGGAAATCTGGCTGCAGGTTGTCCACACACAACTCCAGTGTCCTCAGGCCTTGGCTGACCAACGTCTGCGAGCCATTGAGAGCGGATACCAAGGGGTCCATGAGCATGGGCAGGTAGGGCAGGAGGGAGCTCAGCCGCACGGGCACGGTGAGGCACAGCTCCACGAAGAGGTCCTTCATGTGCTGCTTGTGCAGGCCGCTCTGCAGCATGTTCAGCCCTGCGGGGGGAGGGAGGCGGTCACTATGCAGGCATCAGCCGACGGGTCAAGGGGACACACTTTACGCCCTTCGTGTAAGCCACTATATTCATCAGCTCAACCTGGTCACTAACTGCACCGTGATCCCTGTTGTCTACGCTAGTCATAGCAACAGCAAGCTGCATATAATTACAAACTAAGTTGTAATTATACTATTATGCTCTTGCAATAAAACAAACATTACACATCGACCTTTAAACAGTGTTATACTATTAATACGCCCAATCTAAAGACACAAGCTTCTGATATGACATGTTCATCTCAAGTTTGAAATTTACAATCTTACATCCTTTTGCAAGCCTCCAGCAGACTAACTGATGTCTACACTCTAAAATGTGTAGCCTTCTAAATGTGTAGCAAAGGGGAGCCTTTTCTAAGGCTCCCCTTCTGATTTTTATAGAGAGGAGCACCTCCTCCTTTAAAGTCAACCTCCCCACTCCACATGAGGGCAACCAAGGACGTGCCGAGCTCCTTCCTAACTGGCACGAGGCAGGTGGAGAGAGGTTCACAGCACCCTCAGAGAGGAGCTGGAAGAGGACAGCATGTGTCAGCAGACCCAACAAGAGGCGCCACCCAGGTGCTGCAGGTTAACGAGAGCTCAGAGAAGAGCAGCTGGCGGAAGGCATCACGCAGGAGGAGGAGGAGGATGAGAGAGGGAGAGGGGCCAAGTGCCCAGAAGGGGCTCCGCCTGAACACACGTGGGTAGGAGAGGTGAGATTGGGGCAGCCGGGGGCGTGCAGGGGGCAATCGGGCCAACCAGAACAGAGGGCCCAGGCTGAGGGCTGTCTGGAGATGGAGCCAAAGATCAACACTGGGGCCTGACTGTGGTTCAGCGCCCAGTCTGGTGCGCTTCTGAGCACATCACAGGCAACGTACAAAAACATTTCCGAGCTGTTTCCTGGGCACACTGCACTGTAAACGGCTTCCCCTGGCAAGGGTGCCAGGGGCTCACACACTTAACACCACCACAAATCCCTGGGACAGTGTTTCCAATCAGTTCACACCCATGCACACTGAACGGGCTAGATATACCCTTTAGCTCTGTACTTTGAAAGCACTCCTAATTATACAGGAATTATAGCATTACAGTTGTGTAAAGTGGCAACTAAATAAAAATATAAATTTATAAATCAGCTTTATAACTTGTCTTTTCCCTCCTTGCTCTGATTCTTTTTCAAATCTAGGGATTCCTGGTCTCACAAAACCACCAGAAACACCTTTCTTCTTAGACTTGCTCACCAAATGCTAAAAAACACAACCAAGTCCTAACTGGAGACACTAAAACCTTCCAGCTCTCATGCAACTTTGAGGAGAGAGGAGCCGCCCAGGCCTGAACAGTGGGGCTCCTATCGAAGTCCCACTGACCTGAAAGAAGGGAACACTGGGACTGGGCGTGAACACACTCATTCTCTCCCTACCCTCAGGGGGGACAAGTTCACAGACACCCACACCATGACCTTCGATGGGTGCAGAAGAGGAACCCCACAACCAAAGCAGTCAGACCCGACACGTGCCTGAGGCTAACAGGCACTGAAAGGGCTGCTCTCACCTTGCAGGAGGTTCGGGAGGAGGGGCAGGAATTCCTGGTACAGGAGGTCATGGCTGCCCCCGCCGATGGAGCGGAAGAGGGCGCGCAGCAGCAGGAAGTAGTTGTAGGGCTCTTTGGCAGTCTGTGCAAGCTCCATGGAGCTGTTCACGATCTTGTGCAGGTGGGGCTGCAGGGAGGGGAGGCAGGTTAACCAGGAGGGCCCACACCCTCAGGACCGATGCTGAGCATTCACCGCAATCACACGGAGACAGAAGGTGATCTATCTGACAAATGTAGTCCAAAAGGAAAACCAGAACAAGCACTGTCCGACCTACATTCGACTCAAATTCACTTCTCTCAACATGTGTGTTGCTTTCTACCACTTTGGCTGTGGAAGAAGCATTTGATAGGTTCCCATCTGTAGGCTCTACAGCTCTTGTGAATGTGGTCACTAAATAAACAAGAGGAAAAAACCCTGTTTCCTATGCCAGTCTAAATGCAACAAGCAACCTAAAGAAACTAAACTTCCCCATCAATCAAAACTGTCAGGTTTGGCCCTGGCTGCTGTGGCTTGCTGAATTGAGTGCTGGCCTATGGACCGAAAAAGCCACTGGTTCGATTCCCGGTCAGGGCATGTGCCTGGGCTGCAGGCCAGATCCCCAGCTGTTGGCATGTGAGAGGCAACCAATGCAAGTTTCTCTTGTACATCACCCATGTTTCTCTTGCTTTCTCTCCCCACCCCTCTCTCTAAAAAGAAATAAAATCTTTTAAAAAAATATGTAAAGTTTGGAAGAGCCTCAAAAGACATTTAAGGTAAGATTTTGGAAGAGTTGATCAAAAAATAGGTTATTTCTTTAACAAAAAAGCACTTTATTAGCTTATAGTGTTTTTAATTAACATTGTAATCCACATTAAGCTTTTAATCTTGTACTTCAAATCCTGGTTTTGACATGAGACAAGTTAAATTTAACACGACACTTTCTTGCAGGTTCACTCAAAAGTGAACCAAGAACCATGAACTGTTGGTATAGTCAATGATGCAATTCTAAACCTGTCACTGTATGACATGGTATGTTTCCTTTACAAAATAAACCAACTGCATATATGTCCTCCAGACCAACAGTTCTATGAATTTAATATATTCTTTAAAAAAATAACCTCACGGGAAGATGTTCAATTTTTATTTACTGCTTTGAGAGAGGGGGGGAAGGTGGGGGGCGGAGAGAGACAGAGAAAGAAACGTCAGTTTGTTATTCCACTCATTTATGCATCCTTTGGTTGCTTCTTCTATGTTCCCTGACTGCGGACTGAACCCACAACCTTGGTGTATCAGGAGAGTGCTCCAACCAGCTGAGCTACCAACCCCCTTTAGGTTTTGTTTTTGCTGCTGTGCCTCTGTACAGCTGTGTTGGGCGCAAACTGAATTATGTGAACATATCAAATCATGTGGACACATGAAAATTACGTACTTTTCCTTTTATAAAAATACAAGTATTTTTCTTTCATATTAACACAAAGGTAATGTTAAGGTTGCTAACAAACACGGGTCTTGTTTACAGCTTCAGACTGTCCCCTGCAAAACCTCTCTCTTCAGACTCAACTGATGGCAACATCCAACTTCCTACAGGAGCTCTAGTTTCGCTGTGAGTTTACAAGGAAATGTTTACAAGGCTTTTGTTCTGCCATCTGCCGCTTCCGAGGGGGTGACAGAACCATGAGTAGGCTTCTACCCCTTTTCTAGAATCAAACAACTGGTGGATGTTGGAATCACACTCCTCCAAGATGATCATAATTAAGGAACAAAAAAATGATTAGAATTCTTGACTTAAAGGGGAAAAATAAACAGTCCTGGAATGGAATGGTTATGTATTGTCAAGGAGAATACGAACACACAGAGGAAATAAAATTAAAGGGAAAATGGCTGATGTATCTCATCAGATAAAAGTGAAGACATTTTTCCCTTCTATATTTTTTTGCATCACCTAATTTTTAAAATAAGGATGATGTGCTTCTAATTTCACTTTTGTAATCCAGAAAAAGACACTGAATTTAAAGAAGAAAAGTAGACCCTGGCCATGTAGCTCAGCTTGTTAGAATGTCCACCTGCTTACTATGGTTACGGGTTCGATCCCCAGTCAGAGAACATTCAAGAAGCAACCGGTGAGCACATGAGTAAGTGGAACAACAAACCAATGTTTCTCTCTCCCCCTCTAAAATCACTTAAAATAAAAATTTGAAAATGAAAATTACTGGCAGCACTATTAATAACCACCCAGCTACCCATCCTAAGTGTTCTGAAGTTTTCATGTTCAATCACCAGATAAATCAAGCTTTGTTCAGAAATATACGAAATGTTTTCACACTTGGCCCTTATTTGTTGCAAATATTTTATGAACTCAAAGGGCACTTTACAAATATAAAAAGAGCCATTCTAGTTTTTGTTCAAAAGTGAAAAGAATTAAGCAACAATAAACCCTAAAACAAAGCCCTACTTCCATCTACATGAGCTTTACCTTCAGCATTTGTTCATTTTCAGCTGCAAAGAGGGAGACGGAGCCAAAGACCAACTTAAACAGCTTGAGGTACAGGTTGGAGAGCTCCACGTTAGAGCCCATTTCCGGCAGGCGGTCGAGCAGATACTCCACCAGAATTGTAGCAAACAGAGCAGAGGTAGTAGGGTTTGCCAAGAAGGAATTGGCAACAATCTGTCAAAACAAGAAACAAATGTGACAAAAAAGAATCCCTTCCTCAAAGCATCTTTATGAGAAATAAATTTTCCAAAAATGCAAAATCAAACCTGTCAGACAGTCCAAGAAATTATTCATCAAAGGAAAAAATAATGAAACAGATTTACTGAGCCTGAGTTGAACAGTTCAAGTACTTAGGATGGCATTTTCTATTCTGACCATGAAATACCAAGAACCTACACCTAACACACACTGGATTTCTGCCAACCAAGGGACCGGTCTAACCCTGATTGTGGCTCAGGGGGCTGGGTGTCCTCCTGCAAACTGAAATGTCGCCAGTTTGATTCCCCATCATGACACATGCCTGATTTGTAGGTCCCCATATGGGGGTGTTCGAGAGGTAACCCATCGATGTTTCTCTCCCTTTCTTCTCCCCATTCCTCTAAAAATAAATAAAGATCTTTGAGACAAAAGAGGAGGAAGAGGAGAAAGAGAAAGAAAGGAACTCTTGTGCAAAGGATTTTGAGATTTGGGGAAAATATTTTAATATTTCTCTGAATTTTACTTAGTATTTATAGGCAATCCTTAAAATAACCAATACCAAGAATTCATAACAAAGCACATGAATATAAAAAAGGAGTTTTATACCTGAAGAGCATAATTCTTTGAGATTCTTTCCACCATGTAGGGGACTGTAGTTTGAAAGATTTCTTTAAAAGTTAAGGGATTCATCATTGTGAACACGCCAGCAAAGTGTTCTAACACCTCTTTCTCTTCCTTCATTCTAACAGTCTGGCAGTTTGCTACCCGGATGTATGTCTGTCCATTTCCTGCAATCTGGACCTAGAGCAGGAAAAAACACACCCAGCGTGATCGTTAAAACCGAATGTCTGAACACATTCCATCACCACATCAGACAGCTGCATTTTTCAAAGAAAGCACTTGAATTAGGTAATAAATGCCGTGCCCTAAAATCTTTCAATTTCTCTATTCTTAGCTTAATTTTAGAAAACACTTCAAAATATTTTTGGTTAAGTGGTCCAAAAGGAACAAACTATAAATCTGGTAAACTTAAATCTTGTTTTTATTACATTCCATTCACACCGCCACCCCAAAATACATGCGTGGACACTATAAATAAGAACTCTCACCCGACGTGCACTGCTGTGCCACAGGCCAAAAGCAAACCTGAGGACACAGACACCGCCGGGGTGTCCACCCTGCGGCCCATTCACAAAGTCATAAATTTACTTAAAACACTGCGAGATATCTTTTGTGGTTATGTGTCACAATGTGTTTGATGTGGGGCCCAAGACGACTGTTATTCCAGTGTGGCGCAGAGACGCCAAAAGGCTGGGCACCCCTGCAGGAGACCATTCCTCATGACCTGTTCAGTCAGCAGCGTCTCTAATTCTAAAGGGCAATTTCCACATCCCACAGACTGGTGTGAGGGCGCTTCCTTACCTGATAGATATCTAAAGCCTGCATTGCATATTTGACAAGTTTTATGTAAATCTGAGTTTCTTTGGGCTGTAACTGCTTGTTGGGAATGAACTGAGCTTCTGGAAAAGAGACAGCATAGTAAGTCAATGCAAATAAAACCCACCCTGTGAAAAGCAGTCTGTCTAAAAAACTCAGGAGGGGAATTACCACCGGGTGCTTTGCATGATGTGATGCCCCACGTGATGGTCTTGACTCCACAGACCAAGGTTTTCACCAAACTTCGGCAATCTGTGACCTGAAATGTCTGCTTGTCCTCCTTGTCCTTCTCTCCTTGCTTCTCAAAGGGAGGCACAGGGGCTGGGGTCACAGGGGTGGCGGGGGTAGGGGGAGGCGGTGGGGGTGGGGCCGGGGTAGGAACTGGGGCTGGGGAGGGGGCAGGGCCTGGAGCTGCAGGGGCGGCGGGCACCCCCGGCAGAGCTGCTTCCACGGCTCCGAGTTCTGACTGAGGCTTGCACTTCTTAAAAATGGCAGAGAGCTGGTACCGAGCAATGGTGTGGAACTTGAGAACAAAAACCTGACAGGATGAGAAAGTGGAGGAGAAGACAGACATCATTCCTTTCCAACAGGTCAACAACCCTGTCAGAAGCCAAGACAAGAAGAGCTCTCTGAAAGCACCTGCTTCGTATTAAAAAAGAGTGTGTGTCCTGGTCTAGTATGTTAGAGCATCTTTCCAACACTCCAAGGTTGCAGGTTCAACCCCTGATCAGGGCACATACAGGAATCAACCATGGGCTAGCCTGGTGTGGTTCGGCAGGTTGGGCATCGCCCCGCAAACCAAAAGGCTGACGGTTCCATTCCTGGGGAAGGCACATGCCTAGGCTGTGGGCCAGGTCCCCGGTTGAAGTGCAAAAGGCAGCCAATAGATGTGTCTCCCACATAACAATGTTTCTCTCCCTCTCTTTCTCCTTCCCTTCTCCTGTTCTAAAAATAAATAAAAATAAAATCAAAAATTTTTTTAAATGAGTCAACCAATGAATAGGTAAGCAGAACAAATTAATGTTTCTCTCTCCCCCTCCTCTAAACAAAAAAATAAAATAAAATGTAAAATATAGACTAGTCAATTCTTTTAAAATTAGGAAAAAAAAATAATGCACTGTCTTTCCCCTGTGGTAGCTATAGATGCTTCACCACCTCTACTGCCCCCATGAAGAATCTACTGGGGACGGCTGGGGGACTGGGAGGCCGGGCAGGGCCTGGCTATGAGCTAGGACTGCCCTGTGGCCCACATGATGGTCCCCTGGCTGCAGGAGTCACACGCTGCCCCTCCCTACATCACCAGCGGGACACGGCTCAGCGGTGTGCACAGCTAATTCCGCACTGTGCTGCGGGGTGTGCCAGGACCATGCCAGGCGCCGCACTCAGAGGTCTTGTGTGGCGTCTGCTCTCCCACAGCAGCCTGTGAGGCGGACACTGTGCACATCCCTGGTCAGGGAAGTTCAGATCCCACCCACAGACACTCGGCTGGTTCATGGAGGCGTGGGGACCTGAACCAAAGTAAGCTGATGCCTGGGACCATGCTTGGCCACCTGGCAGCCCCACAAACTCCCAGTAAAGCACCAGTGCAAGTTCCACAGCATGCAGGGCGGAAGGGTGCAGGCCTCTCCCGAGACAGTACCTCCAGCATCCGCATCAGGACGTCTCTCCCATTGCCGCTCTCCTGCTCGCTCTTGGAGCGGATACAGTCCACCAGGTTCAGCAGGAGCTTGCAGGACATGGTCTGGATGCTGCTGGGCAGGGACTCGTCATCAATGTTCTTGGCAAAGAGCTGGACGGCGAGCGAGAGGTCGCTGAGTGGCAGGTGCTGCCGCACATGGTGCACGAGGTCGGCCAGCGTGCTGTAGGCGAGGGGTCTGCGGGCAAAGAGCTACACTGGTGCATGTCGCAGGCAGCCCTGCCCACCACGGCCCACCCAGGGCACCACACTTCAACAGCACATCTGCGGCACACTTTGCAGGGCTCCAGTTTCCCCAGCTACCAACCGAAACTCTCACGTCAGTGCTTAAATTCCTCACTTTCCAAGTTCATGCATATCAATGACACTGGTATCCGGGCTTATCAGCATGAGTGGAGATCATTAGGAGCCCAATCATGCCCTGAATGGGCCTTGCTGCTCAATGGCAAACAGTATGTGTCAGTTAATACCTTGTATACAGAGTGAGGAAAAGGTAGGTTTACACCTGAGTATGCCAAACAGTTTACTCTTGTATCATTATTTATTAATTACATTAGTTTCCCTGAGAACAACTGTAAAGCTACTTTTGCCCACCCTGTGTTGGAGCCACTTTGCAGCACAATGTCTGGGTTATTAAGCACTTTCACTCCCTGAACAATCGGACACCAGCCAGACATGGGGCTGGACAACAGGGAGGCCACAGTGACTGAAGTAAACAGAGCTCTCACCCTCAGGAAGCTTGATGACAGAAGGGGAAACGTACCAGCAGAGAATAAAGTGTGTACGTTGGTTAGTGCTTGGGAGCTGTGAAAAGGGCGCTGGGACAGACAGGTGGGAGACTGCTCTGAAATAGGGGGCCTGGCAAAGTCCCTTTCAAATGGCATCAACACGGAGACCTTAGGACAAAAAGGGGCTGTGGGGCACACAGCCAGGGAAATTCCCAGGTGGAAGAGCAGGAGAGCCCAGAGGGGGAGGTGGCTGGAGGAGCTGCAGGCCAGGGCGGGGCAGCAGGTGGGGGAAGAGCCCTGCCCACGGCCATGTGCAGGGTCAGAGTCTGGGCGTGGCCTCCATCCTTCAGAAACTCAAAGCCACTGGGGGGTTTCCAGCAGGAGTAAGGTGGTTGGTCCAATGTCCAAACCCAGGCAGGTGCAACCTCAGGTTGCAAGTAGTGTCTTTCTTACTATTTTATACCTTTTATACAGAAAACAATAAACAGTCTACACCACATTCAAAGTGTTCTACCTATTTTTCAGAAGATCCACTATACTACCCTTATTTAAGTTAAAGGAATTACTGATGTTGATTCATTTTATATTGTAAAGACGATCAAATGTTAACTTTCTCCTTGAGAAACATGACCACATATACATTTCTCCTATAAAATACCTAAGAAATAAAAACTAGAGTACACCAAAGAATTAACCGTGTTACTTGAGCTCCTTGTGCAGGACCGGAAGTTTTTCTTTCTCTCTTCTTGGTAGGTTATCAAATATTCTTTTATAATGAAGAGATTCACTTCCACAGAAAGCAAAAGACAAAAACTAATGCTAGTCAGATAGTTTCACCTACAGTTAAAATCGGAAGGACCACTCTGATTTTTCCCTTTAAGCTAAGGCACAAGAAGCAACCTTAGGCATTTCAAGCAAGTCCTGCAGTTCTAAATCCAATGGGAATGAGGCCCAAAAGCCAGTGTTCAAAAGGCTCCTGATACCAAGTGCCAGGAGTCGCTCCCCCTCACACTTAATCAGCCAGAGAGCATGAGTTCAATTGCATACCTGAGAGTCTCCCGAGCAGTATATCCGGAACCAATCAGTATGGATTCATCAAACAGCTTGTCCATGCAAGGAATGAACTCTAGAACACAAATATCCATTGCACATGTCACCAACCAAACCAGCTATACGGTGCCCAACAGCAGCCAGTCCCGTCAATCGGCAATCCAGATGCGAAAGCGGGGAGGAGAGCAGCTCGCACACTGTGTCTTAGTCAAAGACATCGCTTCACTGGCCACAGAACCCTCTGCTGTCAGAGGCAGGCAGAACCACAGTCAGCCTCAGAGAGTAAACTGAGAAACGGCGAGCTTCTCGTCCCACCACAGAGAACGCACCCCCACCCAGTACCTCACTGGAGGCACGTTCCATCGCCCTGAGGAAGCTGCCGCCGTCCACCCAAACCTGCCTGGAGAAGGGGGCAGTATCTCCTACACGCCCCGTTAGCCACCATCCTGAAGTCGCCCTCCTCACAAATTTTATAATCAGTCCTTACGGAGAACTAAGAACATTTCTGCATATAAATTACAAAGGTCTGGGAATTTTAGTGTTCACAAAGGCATGGGCCTCAGCTTAGGGGTCCCAACTCCTGGAGGAAACTGACCAGAAGCTGGCGGGGCTCCTCTGTTCCCCTAGTCCTGCAGATGGAACCATCACCCACCTCCCCGTGGGTCTGAGGACCCAACAGGACCAGAAAGATCTGGTCTCCACTCAGGATGTGCAGACAGGTGGCACCCTGCACTTTCTAAGTCTCTATTCCACGTGCCTCTTGGGGAACTCAGCTGCACACATCAAAGGCTGTCTAGATTCTGGAACAAGCCCAACTTCACAGCCAGCCTCAGTGAGCCAAATAAAGTAGTACCCTCTTCCAGCAAACAGCTGCGGAGGGTTGGAGACAGAAAAGGAACATGTGCACTGGAGACGCGGCACCACCTCTGGGCGATGGACACAGCACGGCAGCACCAGGGGACGCACCCACAGGAGTCAGAGGCCGCGTCCCTGCGCTGTCCTGTGCTGTCCTCTACGTGGTGGCCAGGGGGAGGAGGCCCAGGAGGACAGCTACAGAGGGCGTGAACACTGAGTGCCGGCGGCTGGCCAGGGGTCAAGTTCAGGCAGAAGGGTAAGAAACAAAGCCGCACAGCACTGGTCTCCAGGCCCCTCCGCGACCAAAAACCAGAGCATCAGAGGGGATGATGGGTGGGCAACTCCGGTAAACCATCAGGTTTCCGCAAACCACTGCTCTTCTGAACTCGGGCAGCTGGGCTGCCATCTGATGCCATCTGAGATGCCAAAAAGTGAGGCTACATGAAAAATGCTAGTGGATGTGTCAGTGTGAACACACTAACGTTTAACGTTAGCGTGAACTATGTACAGACATTTTTGTATTCTCTAACGTGGTCAATATTTAACATGATCCTTCAACGTTTCAATAAAAACTTTTTGAGATGTGATGCTATTACCTATTTATATTTAACTCCAGGAGCTCCTATGGGCTTCAAAATAAACCATCCTAAAAGCTGAATTCAGCAAGTCTAAAAGTTAAAAAAATAAACAGGTCTGACGTGCAGGCCTGGAGAGCAGCATCACTCGGCCCCGAAGGAGGGCCTGGCTGTGCGTGACGGGGAGCGTGTGAAGTCTGCAATCCGTCCGTCAGCCCTCCGACAAGGGGACCCCTCTGGCTGCAAAGCTCCGCAGGCGCAGCCCCGGACCCGCACCATGTGCAAGGCAGGAGTGCGAACGCTGACGTGAGAACAGCACTCCAGGCGCAGCCCACACCTTCAGGAGATCTGAACGTTCCATTCGAAACGATGTCACGTGGACACCGCTCGGCGGCGAGCACGCAGCAAAGGCGGACAGCAAGGAAGCCCCCCAGTGGGGGCCACGGCAGCCGGCGCCGAGGGGGAGCGGGGCTGCGGCACCAGCAGCGCTGCAGTGCTCGGCCTGGGTTAGGCTTGCACACGTGTGTGTTCCATGATTTCTGGTGAAATCACACACTTCTGTGCACTTTCCTACATGTGCTACATTTCAAAAAATGTTTTAAATCTATCTTCCTTTCAGCAATATCCACATACAAGAGTCACACCATAATTGCTGTATTTTAATAGCACAAAAATATCTGAGCTTTGGTGCTAATTCAAGTGTAAACTCTCAAATTGTACACGTCCTTTCATGTTTAAAAACTATGTAAGGAAGCTCAATCTCAGTTTTACATATGCTCTGATTTATAGGCAAATAAAACATTTACTATTGAAAAATTACTGGAGGAAGTGATTATCGTATCACAACAATTAGGATGGGACTTCAACCTAATGATTTGGACACACCAAATACAAAAAGTATTTAAAAATTAAAATTCAAAAATTGATAGAAAAAGTATAATTATTAGATTAGTCAAAAGCAAGTATCACTCTTGTGACTGATAAAAACAGAACCAATCCGTTACTACACAGTATAGAGAACAAAGTCACTGTTTCCTTCTTACCTTTTGAAGTTAGAGAACAAATGGCTATTTGGAATTTCAAGCGTTACGCAGTCAAAAGGCAGAAAAGTAGCAAGGGCAACTCAGAAGGTAAGTAAGCTACGCCAAGGAAACCATCACAGTAATCACGAGACCGTTGAGAGGACAAAGGGAGAACCCTGGTGGCCAGCTCAGAGGCGGAGACAGGCGGAGACAGAAGGGGGAAGAACATACTCATGCTGGCCGTAAAGAAAGGACAAGGTAAGCCCAAAATATCTGACCCCTGGAGCAAGAAAAAGGCTCCCCAAGGCAAGGTAATGTCAGGCAGAGAGAGGACACCCATGCTGCCTTCTGCCGCCCCAGACACAACTCGTGTGCAAGTTCCCTCAGTAAACCCTCAGTGTGAGAACAGCGACTGTTGGCCGGTCCCAGCCCCAGAGATGCAGGCAGCGTGTGCACCAGAATCCCAGAGGAAGACATACGGTTTCTCAGCTCGGTCGTGAGGATGTGCTTTGCAGCAATCAGAAGCTCCTTCCTGAGGTGTGCAGTCTCTGCTGGACAGTTTGAAAGTAACTGTAACATCCCTTTTACCATTTGCTGAGAGTACTTCGTCACCAACTCCTGCAAAAATAAGAGGAAAACAAGTTACATGGATTGGTGTGTATTAAGAAAACCTGAAATGTATAAACTTTTTAAAAAATTCAATAAAACTAAGCTTGGCTCAAAGGACTCCCTGAAAGCAACAGGCTTGATAAACAAGCATCGCACACAGGGCGTTAACGGTGTGAGTGTGCACACGCCACACCAGAAGGACGGTGAGCTGCACAAACGCAGGCCCTTCGACACAGTGGGATTACGGATGTCTTCCCCGTACTTCTCCGTGTCTTCTCAGCTCTCAATGATGAATGCTGACGGCTTGAGCATCAAGGAGGAGGAGGAATACTGAAGCTAAGATGAAACAGATACTCCTCACTCAACCACCCATCAAGGAAGGCAAGGTCCGAATAACACCAAAGACACATTCGGTCAACTCAGCGAGTTCTGGTCACAACCTCTTGTGAGGTGCTGTAGGGAGGCAACTGACCATGGAGACACGAGCTGGCTGGAAATCTGAGTCAGTGGTACCTAACTCCAACTTTAAAAACCCAGTGTTCCAACTCCAGCACCTGGCAGGGTCTGGGGATGGAAGGAGGAAGTGGACCACAAATGCACAAAGGAAAACTTTGCGGGGTGAAGAAACATTCTGTATTTTGATGTGCTGCTGGGTACCAACTCTATGCATTTGTCAACTGACCTACAATTCACCTACAAGAGGGGAACGTTACTGCATGTACATTATATCTCAATAAAACCTGACGTAAAACAAGGCTGAAGAACTCACCTGGTAAATTCTGATGATATAAGCTAAAAACGACAATGTTTTAATCTGAGCAGCAATAAAGTCAGCATACAACTCCTTGTTGTAAAGCTTATGTTGCCTGAACGAGAAATGAATAAAATTTACATTAGCCTAGAACCCCTGAGCCCAAAAGTCCGATTTCTACACAGACTAGAACAGCACGGCAGCAACGACGTACACCCATGCTCTCACACAGCTGAGCAACGTGAAGGGCTCAGAGGCGCACAGCAAGCAGCTCTGCAGCCGCCCCCCAGCAGCCCCGGTGTGCGTCCCGCCAAGCCCCTCACCCAGCAGACAGCACATCAGGGCACCTATCTGCCCAACGAAGGAGCCTGTGCTAGGGCTACTGGGACTGTTCCAGCCAATTCACCCTCAGATCTTGCCCTCAAATGACTCAGAGCCATAGAAGCTACAAGTCAAGAAAGCAAATGACAAAGGTCTTGGGAGGAACACTGTCAATTCTGAGAAAAAGCTTCACTGGGAGAATGACCATGGTTCCCCTAGTCCATGACTGAGAGTGATGGGTGGAGGAAATGGAAGGAAATAAAGAGGGTCAAGAACATTCTAGCCCTTGGCTGGTGTGGCTCAGTGGATTGAGTGCTGGCCTGAGAACCAAAGGGTCACCGGTTTGATTCCCAGTCAGGGCACATGCCTAGGTTGTAGGCCAAGTCCCCAGTAGGGGGCATATGAGAGGCAACCACACATTGATTTTTCCCCCCTCTCCCCCTTCCCCCCTTCTCTAAAAATAAATAAATAAAATCCTTAAAAAAAAAAAACATTCTAGCACTCACGTGGAAAGGAACAGCAAGAACAAAGAATGGCTTAAAGGTAAGAAAGGCCTGGAGATCCCACAGACAGAAGTGAGTACAGTAAGGCCTAATGGTTGTTCCAAATTTGTAAGACACCGCAAACCAAAGTATTAGCTCGTCTTTTTAAATTAAGAAATTATCACTGTCATCATTGAAATGCAAGTTCAAAAAGTAAAAAATGCACACACTTTTACCAAAATGTTACTACTTGCAATTTTTATGGTTTAAAATGACAGCAGCAAGTGCATTCTGACCTGGACTACAGCACCGTGACAGGTGGCTACATCGCTGTCCAGAGGGGCCTTACCTGGCTTGCGCAGACACCTGGATCGCGATGGTGTTCATGATCAAGGGCACAAACTCAGCAACGACATTGTGGATGTTCAGTTTGTAGAGCTACAAGCAAACAACCAGATTTCCATGCCTTTACACGTTCTGCTGCAGCCAAATGACTTGGGCAGCAGAGACACGACGGGGGCCGTCACATCACCTGCACACCGATGCGCTGTCGTATTTAGCTCTGCCCTAAACGCCCCAGCCAAAACCCAGGAAACGTACCTGGTACATTAGAACAACAATGATGGGCAGCTCCGCCAACACTTTCAGAGAGAGGGATCCTCTTGGAATAATGGAGTGCTGTGAGAGAGCAACAAGCGGGGCTGCAGTCGCCGCGCCGCGCCGCCAGAGCCCACCCCAGAGCCCACCCCAGAGCACCGCCCGCTGAAACAAAAGGAGGGGGAGCTGCTGGCGCACCTTTGTGCCCATCTGTGGGGAAGGAGCCACACTATCCTTAAAGCCAAGTACACAGAAGATTTAATAGAGAGGTTTTTATATTTTCCAATATAGGCCCCTGTAGTAAATAACTTTGGGGAAATTTTTCAAAACTTAGAAATTCAAATCATGTAAGAAAAATTTTAAGTTAGTGCCTATTATTTTACTTAAAAGAACAATAGCAAAAAGGGCATATTTATCAAGTTTTATTCCAAAATATTTAGAAACAGAAAGTGGTTACAGTAAATGTAAGAAAAAAATTAATAGTGTTAATATGTAAGAATTCATAAAACAGGCCTGGCTGGTGCGGCTCAGTGGATTGAGAGCCAGCCTGCGAACCGGAGAGTCGCCAGTTCAATTCCCAGTCAGGGCACACGCCTGGGTTGAAGGCCAGGTCCCCCAGTGGCAGGTACACGAGAGGCAACCACACAATGAACTTTCTCTCCTTCTCTTTCTACCTCCCTTCCCCCCTCGCTCTAAAATAAATAAATAAATCATCTTTTTTAGGAAATTTTTTAAGAAGTCACTATCTCATAGTTTCCTCTGCCAAGTAGAAAGATGTGGATAAAAACAAAGCAAAACGACTGAAGAAACTCACTGTCCTCGTCTCGCTGTCCTCCCGCTCAGGACTGACTTTCACAGCAATCGTTGTGATCATCCCAACCATTTCTGGGGGCGGGACTGTGTTCTCAGGGATCACCTGAGGGTTCTCAAAATAGCGGTTCTATATAAAAAAAGAGAAGTCCTTTTTACCTTGGGTCGAATACAACAAATACATCCCCATCGAATACAACATTGACGTCTCCTCAATGAAACAGACGTCAATGACATGTGGTGGAAGAAACCCAATGTCCTGTGTTTCTCTTGCTCAGTCACACAGTATTTGGGATCCTCTTTCTCAAACACCATAAAGACAACATGGCAGAGACAACATTTCTCCGCCTCCCAACAGTAAACAAATACTTGTCCTGAGTACTTTCTGCTCCTTCCTGGCTGAGAAAAGATGAAATGCACGCCAGACCACATTACTACCCTAATGAGGCAGGAAGAACGGACCCCGTGCCTCTGGCAATAAGAAACTCCGAGTATGTCCCTACTGAATTAACTCTCCAAAGAGTCTCCTAATTAGAGATCAAAGATGGGACCAGAAGCAAAGAACAGAAAGTATTTTTAACACCCTTAGTTCTCAAGGGAATTTGGACTTCATGTCAAAACAAAACAGTTTCTTCTGAAAACCTCTCATTGAAACTGCAGGTGACATAACTCAGAATGTAATTAATTAATTTCAAGTTTTATCTGTAATTAGCAGTTACAATCCTCAAAATATTGAAAAAGTCAATTTTAGCAATGTTCACTTCATTTTTTTAACCTTAAAAAAAAAATCTTTAAAATAACACACAGACTTAGGCGAAATGATTTTTACGGAAACACTACTTATGATAAAGAACTGAAAACCAGGAAAGCCAGCACAGGGAGATGGAGGGTTGAGGTACATGTACACGACAGAAAATTACGGGGCCGCTAAAAGTTATGGCTGCCAGACAGAGTCTCGGAAGATGTTCCAAACTGTTAACAGCAACTCTTTCTACTAGAAGGATAAGAGGGAGAGGAGACTTCCCTCCTCTATCCCACACTTTGACACTCTCAGCATTGCCTGGAAAGAGCTCTTGCAATACAGGAAAGAGTTACAATGATACAGAAAAATGCAGGAGTATACACCACCTCCCCACGAGGCTTCAGGGCCTTCAGCACAACCATCTTTAAAAAGCACTGAGTGAAACAAGACAAACCAAAAATGTCAATGGTTGCTTGCAAGTGATAAAGTTGTAGATGTATCTTCTGGGTTTTGGGGCAAAATTTCTACAGTAAGAATACATTAAATAAACTACTTAATCTGAACAATAAAACCAAAAGAATTCTTTTTTTTTGAATGACTGATTTATCAACCTTGATTCTGATCATCAATAAACATGACCTGTTCTACAATCAGTACCCCCAATTACTCCTTCAACGTAGGGGCTCCAAATTAAACGTAAGTAATGAATTCAACTGATATTAAAACCATACCACTACTTTTGGAAGCTCCTTGTAAATCTGCTTCACAAAATCCAAAAAATGATGAATCTAAAGGAAAAGAAAGACAGTATAAGGAAGTTATTTATAAACAGAAAATGCTTACAATAAATAAGAAAAATATTAGTAATCTTAGTATATAAGAACTCTTAAAGTTAACAAAAATATCAGACCCAAAATACAAACTGGCAATGAATGTGAACAAAAAAGATGCCCTGGCTGGTGTGGCTCAGTGGACCGAGCACCGGCCTGTGAACAGAAAGGTCACTGGTTCGATTCCCAGTCAGTGCCCATGCCTGGGTTGCAGGCCAGTCCCCGATGGGGGGGCGTGAGAAACAACCACACATTGATGCTTCCCTTTCTTTCTTTCTCCCTCCCTTCCCTTCTGTCTATAAATAAATAAATCTTTAAAAAATACTATTTTTTTAAACATTAACACTTCGACCTAGTAATTCTAGGTTGACAAACCCAGTCTACGAAGTAATTTGAACCAAAAAACATATTCAATAAGTCAAAAAAATAAAATTTTTGAAATAACTTTAAATACCTAAAACCAAGGGAGCCAGTATGTAAGAATACTATACATCCATTAAAAATTAACTTTATAAAGAAGTAACTTTGATAAATAACTTTATAAAGAATTTCTATTGAAAAATGCTTATACATGTGACGGGACATGGTCAGGACATCAGATGTCACGCACAGCATGACAGTCACTAGGTAGAAACCACCACAGACACACAGGGTGGGGACAGGAAAGGAAATCCATATTGTCTTTAAGATGGAAAGAATTGTATTTCATTGTTATGCTTCCAATTTCCAAATAATCTACAACGGGCATTTACTAAGCTTACCATCACAGAAGACACTATCCATTATTGCTAACACACAGTATTTAATATTTACTCCATAGGGCTAAACACTGTTCTAACTGTAACTTTTACATTTAAATTCTTCAAGCAATCTTTGAAGATATACTGTGAGTGTCCTCATTTTGCAGAAAAGGCTCCAAAAGGCTGGAAGTTTACCTAGTGTCACATAGCTACTGAGCGGCAGAGCCCACCTCTCAGCCCTGGTACAACATGAAGTGACTGGTGCCTCCCAGCCAATCAGAGGTTTCTGAGAGCTGGGAGCACACAGAGAGCCCAGCCAATGCGGTGGGTGACACATACCAGCCACTGACAGATCCAGTTAGATATTCGTGCACGCATGCAAAACAGAACAGGTAACTGCAACCCTGCACAGGACCCCCCGCCAAAGAGGCTGTGTTTTCTGCACTTGCAAGCAGCACACACTCCATCCACACTCCAAGACACTAAACCTTGTCGTTGGCACACGTGACAAATGCTCGCAAAGGAAACACTTACCTCTTGCGTGATGGCTGGCCTGAACTGTTTGTGCAGCTCAATAATTATTCTCAGACAAATAAGAACGTTTTCTTCATTTTCCGTCTTAAAAAAGAAAAAGTATTTAACAAGTTACAATTCTGAAGACTTATTTTAACCTCAGGATTAAAGACTATTTTCTAAGCATTTTTCTGTACACACACTCTCAATCAGCCAACTGAGATTCGATTTGTTGAAGATTCCTTGAACCACAGAACACAACTGCCCAAACAGGAAGCTCCCGCGGTCTTTGGTGGACAACCTGAAGGGCAGCCCACCATGGGTTCTCGGCAGTAACACTCTGACAGACAAGGTATCTGGCATTTGTGGCAAGTCACTCCATGAACTGAGGTCTGGAGGCATTGCCAAAAGAACTGAGCAATCACTGAGCACCCCCCATGCACTGGACTGAGCTAAACACTCCACACACACTCTCTGGTGGGAGGTTCCACCCGCACTGCACTCACCAGGAGGCTAAGGCTCAGAGAAGACCAGCACCGGGGCTAACAGGACACAGCTAATACGTGACAGCCGGGATCTGCGTCCAACTCTCTCCCCCCTCCCAACTTCACCTTCCCAAGGGGCCCAGAGACACAAGAGAATTCTAAACACATCAAGACTAAGAACAGCAAGGAAGTAATTTCAGAGGTTAACTTTACAGGTACCAGGCAGATCAGCCCCAAGAATCTGAGAAACTCCATGCGAGCCTCTGCCATTGCCTGACACACACAAAACCAGAAAGCACAAAGCCGAAGAACCCTGCATAGGGCGCATTGGCCACCGTGCAAGTCACTTTCAGAGATTTCCACCACGCAGAGCCAATACTTCAGTCAATGCTCAAAACAAAAGAACGTGCAATTAAAATTAATATTAATAATCTTTCAGAGGAATTTGGTGGGGAAAATAGACATTGTGAATCAGAATTTCAGTGAAAGGGAAAAAGCGGTATAACACTGGATTTTACATTAAGAAAATCATTGAAAGTTTTGAATATGGCAAAATAACAAGAATTCTCCAAAGGTTACCTCTAAAAAGCGAAACATCACAGACAAAACATTTTTCGTATGAGGACGAAGATGTTCATTGGTTGGTATTCTATGAATTATTTCAAGAACTAGTTTCCGCAGTTGCTGGTGGAAAAAAAAAAAATTAGAAACGTAAATATAAAACCCTTCCAGGAGTTCTGAAGTCACCCTCCTGTACTCTCCAAGTGTCACACCACTGTCTGGGCCTGGCACCAGTAACCCCCTGGCCACGTCCCCCGTTTTAGGGATGCTCCTGTAAACGATTTCACTGTAATCCAAAGCATGTACTGCAAATCACTGCTTCCAATACTTCTACAACAGTGTACACCAAACCAATCGAGCACGTCGAATTTTTCCTCTTTCACACCTTACCTCAGGCAGACAGGGCACTAGGGTATGAGTGTGGAGTGGATTTACGAGGAAAGAGCAAAACAGCAAGGGAACTTCATTGAGATCTCCGTCTGCAATCTGTTTAGTTCCTACAGTGTTCTCTCCAATTACTCTAGACCCAAGGACTAATTTCATCATGAGTTACACTGAGCTTTCATCACTCTGTCTACAGAGCTCACAAGTAAAAGGTAGATCAAATACACACACACACACACACACACACACACGAAATGGTACAACATAAAAGCACTTTATTTAGCCCTGGCCGAGGAGCTCATTTGGTTAAAGGACCAACCAGATACGCCAAAGTTGCGAGTCTGATCTGTCTGGGCACATAAAAGAATCAACCAATGGCCCTGGCTGATGGGGCTCAGTGGAGCACCGGCCTGTGAACCAAAGGGCTGCCAGTTCAATTCTTCAGTCAGGGCACATGCCTGGCTTGCAGACCAGGTCCCCTGTAAAGGGAGCACAAGAGGCAACCACAAATTGATGTTTCTTTCCCCCCTCTTTCTCTCTCCCCTTCTCTCTCTGTAAAAATAAATAAAATCTTTAAAAAGAAAAAATGATGTGATGGGACTGCTCTAAAAAACTCATGAAGAGGAGAGGGTAAAAAGAGAGGGTGGGACTAGAAGGAAAACAAAACTGGCCATGAATTACAGGTATTAAAATGAGTAAGAGAAGAGTTTGGACAACAGGTATGGGGAGAATCAGAAGACTACCGTTCCTCTTCTTTCCTATTCACATATAATAAACAGTGCATCACAGATCACAAAGTCAGCAAACGTGAAAAATCAAAACTGTGAAAGAGACGGACTTGACAGAACAAAACCGAGACAGTTAAGTGAGAAGGCAAAGGCCTTGAGCACAGTCGCCCTCGTGTGACAAAACCTCTTCCATTTTTAAGTGGAACCACAGGATTGTTTTAGTTGTTTTAATCCTAGCACATGCTAATTTTTTCTCATTGATATTTTTAAACAGATTACCTGGGCTGGTTTCTCCTGAAGAAACTGAACTTCTCCATCTTGCAGAAACGTAAGAAATCGAGGGATGATATGTTCCAGGAATGTAGAATACTGAGGAGATGACGTTACATTCTAATTATGCAAAAATAAGAAGAAATCCCCATTAAGTGTGTGTACATATTTTCATTTCAAAGTTAGATAGTATTACAATAACCTAAAAAGAATATAAAATATTCTACCAGAGTCAACAGTAATATCTAGTACTTTCAGATGCTACAGTGATAACGTAGTTTTAAATAAATCAGGATGACTATTGCCTCTGAAATCCAATCCGAGAGAACTGAATGCTAAATTCACTGCTGAGAGCAGAAACGCAAGCACCGCGGAAAACAGTGAACGTGGGGCCAGTTCCAGGCCAGCTCCACCACACCAAGTGCAAGGCCTCCAAGATGTCTTTCACCTTCCAGAGCCGAGCTTCTTCACGTAAGAAATGGAGAACTGAAACAAACTGACACCTTTTTCCAATCTAAAAATCTAATTTATTAATTAGGTCTAGATAAATTAGATTATAATCTAATTATCTATCCTAGTACTAATTGTAAAAGGAAAACAGGAAATGAAACTAAACTTTTGAGTAAAATGGCTACTTGCACAGCTACTGGATCCCACTGAGGATTATAAATCTCTATGCCGCAGCGACCCAACCTGTTAAGAAAGAGTCCTTCCTATCTGCCCTGGCCAGGGGGCTCCGCTGGCTGAACATCGCCCCGAACACCAGAAGGTCACAGGTCCCATCCCCGGTCGGAGCACAGGCAGGAGGCCACCCATCGATGTTTCTCTCCCTCACTCTTTCGCTTTCTCCCATTCTACCTCCTTCCTCTCCCTCTAAAATCAACGAACATATCCTCAGATGAGGATTAAAAATGAAAAGGAAGGATATCTCCTGCCTTATGTGATCATGTAAACATTACACAAATCGATATACATAAAGCTTACAACAGCGTGTGAAGTGAACGTTCAATGAATACTGTTAGCGTCTGCAGCGCACCTGCGCACTCGATAAATCCTGCACTACATGCCTTCTATTCTTTCCCATCAGGCCTCACCACAACCCTCAGGTGAATATTCTGCCCATTTCACAGATAAAGAAAGGGTTAAAAACCTGCTGAATCCCTGACTGGTGTAGCTCAATGGATGGAGCACGGGCTGCGAATCAAGGGGTCACCAGTTCAATTCCCAGTCAGGGCACATTCCTGGGTTGCAGGCCAGGTCCCCAGTGGGGGCCATGTGGGAGGCAGCCACACATTGATATTTCTCTCCCTCTCATTCTCCCTCCCTTCCTCTCTCTCTAAAAATAAATAAATAAAATTAAAAAAAAAAAAAAAAACCTTGCTGAATGTCAGAATTGGTAAGTTTTGGAAGTAGATTCAAATTCAGTGTGACATCCAAGTCCTTTCCTCCTCTTAAAGTCTCACCAGCTTATTTCACAAATAAACACTAAGCTCCTATCAGGTACTCAGAAGAGATAAAATTATGAAGACAGTATGCAGTTCATGCCCACAGGGATGGGGAGGCAGCAGTGTACTGGAGAAGATGGGTATCAAGAAAAAAAAACTAACAATATGAACGTAACAATGGAACAAAATCTAACAATGGAACACAATTTATGGACAGAACCAATGGCAGAGACCATCTTCCTGAAGAGGTGATGCTATACGAAAACACAGAAAGCCAGCAGGACTTAACCATGTGAAAAACTGGAAAAAGGAGAAGGTTCTAAGGCAAGCATATGCAAAGGCATGAAATTATGAGAACATGTATGTGTAAAAGGCACTAAAAAATCTTTCTGAGTCAGAGAAGCCAGAGAGGCGCAGCACCTGGGCAGTGAGATCTGTGTCTGGAGCACAGACGCCGATCAGGACTCCGAGCCGGGACTCGGAGCCGTCAACAACAGTGAGGCAGTCTGGGAAGAGCAGCCCGTACAGGAACAGAGGACCAGGAGCAACCAGAGACATGGTTCCTCTCAAAGAACTCACACATGGACTCACTCAGACTCACTCCCTCTGAGCTCCAGCACCAGGGTAATGGCTTGAAAGACACCAGTGGCATATGGGGAGGAACTGAAGTGTCAGGAATCAAGGTGAGCAGAGGCCACTGTCCATTTCTGGGCCCTCCACCCACAAGAGCCAAGAGCCAGCACACAGGAGCCAACTCCATCAACCTGGCTAACACTTTACCCCACCCTGGAGATCCCCAGAGACTCCATCCCACCCAACTTAGGGGCCCACCCAAAATGTTAACATGACTTTTGCATATGAATGGCTAGTCTTAGCTCAAGCTTCACAACTTCCTAAATCCTATCCAACAGGCCCAGCACTAGCAGTAGCCAGCCTAGATTCACAGCTTGGCTTTGCCTGGGAATCTCCAAGCCCAGCACAAGTAGCAGCCATCTTAAATTGCTTTATAGCTCATGCCAGGTGGACCTGGGCAGAACTCAGGTGGGGGCTGACCTTGGCCTGTACCACCCAGGAAACCCCAGATCCTGTGCACCCAATGGACAGCTACAGACCACATGGAAGCACCACCACCCTAACCTCCTCCATGGAGGGCAGAGGTTGGTGGTCAGTGGTCACAGCCAGTCCTTGCAGCTGACTGGCCTAGGTAAATCCCTCCCATTGACCTGCCAACAGCAACTAAAGCTGAACTACAAGAGGTGGGAGTACTCAGCCCACATGGAGGGCATACCTCTAGTACTGAGCTTGGGTGATTGGGGAGGCTGTGTGCCACTGGACCCTACAGGACACCTACTATATTATGCCACACTACCAAGACACGGAGTCAGAGCAGCTCTGCCTAACACGCAGAAACACACACAAGGAGGCTGCCAAGATGAGGAGACAAAGAAACATGGCCCAAATGAAAGAAAGATGGAATCTCCAGAAAAAGAACTAAACGAAATGGAGGTAGGCAATCTATCAGATGCAGAGTTCAAACCACTGGTTATAAGGACGCGCAAGAAACTTAGTGAAGACCTCAGCAACATAAAAAAGATCCAGTCAAATCCGGCCACACGAAGGATGTACTAATTGAAATAAAGAACAGCTTACAGGGAAACAACAGTAGAGAGGTTAAAGATGAAAATCAAATCAATGATTTGTAACATAAGGAAGCAAAAAACAACCAATCAGAACAACAATAAGAAAAAAGGATCCACGCCCTGGCTGGTATGGCTCAGTGGATTGAGTGCCAGCCCGCAAACCAGAGGGTCACGGTTTTGATTCCCAGTCAGGGGACATGTCTGAGTTGTGAACCAGGTCCCCAGTAGGGGGCACACGACAGACAACCATACATTGATGTTTCTCTCCCTCTCTTTCTACCTCCCTTCCCCTCTCTCTAAAAATAAATAAATAAAATATTTTTAAAAAGAAGTAAAAAAAAAACAGGGATAGTGTAAGCAGCTCTATGACAATTTCAACCACTACAATATTCATATCATAGGGAGAAGAGAAAAGAGCAAGAAACTGGAAATCTATTTGAAAAAATAATGAAAGAAACTTCCCTAATTTTGTGAAGGAAATAGATGTGCAAGTCCAGGAAGCACAGAGATGGATGGATGCAAAGAGGCTCACTCTAGGATACATCATAATTAAAATCCCAAAGGTTAAAAGATAAAAGGAGAATCTTAAAAGTAGCAAGAGAAAAGCAGTTAATTACCTACAGGGCCGTCTCCATAAGACTGTTAACTGATTTCTCAAAAAAACTTTGCAGGTATAAGGGATTGGCAAGAAATATTCAAAGTCATGAAAAGCAGGGACCTACAGTCAAGATTACTCTACCCAGCAAAGCTACCATTTAGAATCAAAGGGCAGATAAAGAGCTCCCCAGACAAGAAAAACTTAAAGGAGTTCGTCATCACCAAACCATTATTATATGCAATGTTAAGGGACTTACTTAAGAAAAACAAGATCAAAACTATGAACAATAAACTGGCAGCACCTACATATCTATCAACAAATGGATCTGAAAAATAAAATAAGCAAACAAGAAGAACAGCCAGAATCATAGATATGGAGACCATTTTCATGGTTGCCAGATGTGAGGGGATTAAAAAAGTACAAATAGGTAGTTACACAGTAGCCATGGGGATGTAAAGTACAGCATAGGAAATGCAGTAGCCACAGAACTTACAGGCATGACCCATGGACACGAACAACAGTGTGGGGACTCCCTGAAGGTAGCAAATGGGGAAACATTAGGACAACTGTAGTAGCATAAACAATAAAAATAATTTTAAAAAAGAAAAATATATTCATGGAAATGTAAACAATCAAACGCTGTATAGCAATACTTATTATCAGACAACAGACTCTGAAACAAAGACCGTAACAAGAGACAGAGAAGGACTCAGCAATTCTACTTCTGGGTATTTACCCAGTAAAACCCAAAACACTAGATCAAAGAGTTCATTGTAGCATTATTTACTGTAGCCAAAATATGGAAGCAATCTGATAAATAAATAAGTTGTGGTACACATTTGCAATGGAATATTACTCAGCCATAAAAAAGAAGAAACGATGAAATCTTACCATCTGCAACAACATGGATGGACCTAGAGGGTACTGTGCTAAGTGAAATAAGCAGAAACAGAAAGACAAATACCACATGACTTCACTCATACATGGAATCTAGAAAACAACTTAAACCCAAACAAAATAAACTCATAGATACAGAGATGTTAATGGTTGCCAGATGAGAGTGGGGTTGGGAGGACAGGTGAAAAAAGGAGACAGGATTAAGATGTGTGAACTGCCAGTTATAAAAGCAGTCACGGGATGCAGAGTACAGCATGAGGAATATAGTCAATAATACTGTGATAACTATGTGCGATAGCCAATGGTACTAGATCACTTGGTAAGTTATATAAATACCTAATCACTATGTTATACACCTGAAACTTATATAATACTATATATGTCAACTACAACAGAAAAATAAAAAAATATTTTAAAAAACTGCTCGTCACCTTTTATCCCCAAAGCTTAAAACTTTACAAAACACTCATATTCAAGGATTTACGGGAGAGGGATGAGCCTCACACTGAAATATTAACAGGATTATCAAGGAACCAAGCTCACCTGCACAGCAGCCCCTACCAACCAAGGATTCCACAGGCTTCAAAACATCTGAGTGCCAAATTCCTCCCATAAAAAAGAAGTATTAAACAAACTGTCCAGTTATTCTGCCAGTATTTTAACTCAGCCCTGAGTTTTTTGATCCACGTGAATTTTTCAGTGACTTCTAACTCAACAGTTTCCTTATTACCTGTCCTAGAAGATGGCCCATGATATTTATTTAGCCTAAAATCTTATCACTTGAGTGGTTAGTGAAATGAATTTCTAAGACTCCTGAAATCATCAGGTTTTTTTTTTTCAATTTCACTCACTTCACTTAAATATTTTTTCAGGGATGGCAGCAATGGTAATTTAAAATCACCTAGTGATGGTCATTCCAATATTTAATTCTTTTTTTTTTTAATTATATTTTATTGATTATGCTATTACAGTTGTCCCATTTTCCCCCCTTCATTACCCTCCACCCTGCACACCCCTCCCACCCACATTCCCCCCTTTAGTTCATGTCCATGTGTCATAAGTTCTTTAGCTTCTACATTTCCCACACTACTCTTGCCCTCCCCCTGTCTATTTTCTACCTACCATCTATGC